>PEIA01000114.1:0-23168 GCA_003613005.1 Prototheca ciferrii
CGGGGAGGGGGTCGGTGAGGCGGAGGCGGGGTGCGCGTCTGTGCGCGGGCAACCTCGAGCCTGGAGCGCGAGCGGCGGGTGGATCGCGCGGAGTGCGGCGCGCGAAAGCGTCACGTCGCTCCTCTGCTCGATCCAAAGCGCTCCACCGTCCCAATTCGGGTTCGGGAGAGCGCGAATCACCGCCGCGGATCGTCCTTTCCCACCACCGGCGCGGGTCTCCCGCGGACCCGCCCGCTGCGGGCCCGCCTGTCTGTTTCCGGTTCAAAATGCCCGGCGAGTCGGCCTCGCCGCGGGTGCCCGAGTCGACCGCGCGCTCGCCGGAGCACGTCGTCGCGGCGTCGTCGAGCGGCGATGGATCGCGACGCAGGATGCGTCGGCCGCGCAGCGTCCCGCCGCTCGACCTCGGCGCCCTGGGCAAGGAGGGGTCTGTCGGCCACAGGACCACTGGGGCCTCATGGCCCGCGTCCGCCGGCGGTGCTGTCGCCGCTGCGGCGGCGGCGCCCAAGGTGATCCGCTCGGCGCCCTCTGGCTCGATGCAGAAGAGCTCGCGCCGTCCCCCCTCCAGATCGAGGCGGGAGCGCCGCGCCCGCGGCAGCCGCGAGTCGACGCCCGTGGCGCCGCAGGGAGAGGGTGCCGGCGACGAGGGTGCCGGCGACGAGGGTGATGGCGGCGAGGCCGCTGGGGCGTCTGCGGTCGCCGGCTCGGCCGGTTCGGCCAAGCCCCTCGCGTCCATGCCATCCCACGCTCCTCTGGGCGCTTCGCAGAGCTCTCCCGAGCGCGCGGACGGGCCGTTCGGGTCGAGACGCCGAGAGGACGCCGAGGTAGGCGGCGAGACCGGCCTCGGCGTCCCCTCGGCGTCTCCCCCGGCGGACGCTTCGCCGGGCCATCCTCGTCCCGCGATTCCTCGTCCGAATGCGTCGACCATCCCATCGTCGTCGGTGCCGTCGTCCTGTTCGAGCCTGGTGATTCCTCTGCCCGAGCTGGAGCCCGAGAGCCACGGCGATTCCGGCGCCGCCGGCGGCGGCGGCGTCCCGTCTGGGAAAGGTTCTCGCCGTCGTGGGGTGCCGAGTCCCGCGTCCTGCGATCTTCCAGCGATGGTCGTGGATCTGCAGCTTCGGCTGGAGCGCGCGCTGGGCGAGCGACAGGCGGCGCTGCGAGCCGCGACGCGGGCGGCGCGGGCGGCGGACCTGGAGGCGTGCGAGGCTGCCGAGGCGGCCCGCGAGCAGGCCCAGGAGCTGGAGACGCTGCGGCGACGCGCCGACGCGCGCATCGAGACGCTTCGCGCCGAGTGCGCGCGGGAGATTGGCCGCGTGCGCGCCGAGTGCAACGCCGAGCTCGAGGCGGCGCTCCGCGAGCGCGACGCCGAGGCCGGCCGCCGCGCCGAGCTCGAGGCCGCGCTGGCCGCCGCCGCCGACGCCAGCGCCGCCGAGCGACGGGCGCTCGAAAAGGCCCGCGCCGAATCCGAAGCGCGTCTGTGCGAAGAGCGCGACGCCGAGCTGGCGCGGGTCCGAGACGAGCGCGACGCCGAGCTGGCGCGGGTTCGAGACGAGCGCGACGCCGAGCTGGCGCGGGTTCGAGACGAGCGCGACGCCGAGCTGGCGCGGGTTCGAGACGAGTGCGACGCCGAGCTGGCGCGGGTTCGAGACGAGTGCGGCGCCGAGCTGGCGCAGGCGCGCCGCGGGGGCCCGTCGACCTCTGAAGTCTGCTCGGCCTCCGATCTGGCCTCTGCCTCGGCGCGGGCGCGGTGCGCCAAGGCGAGCAGCCAAGGCGAGGAGACGCGGCGGCTGCTGAGCTCCATGGAGGAAGAGCTCGAGGAAATGCAGGGGCTCACCGAATCGCTGGCGGCCTCGGCCGAGCAGGCGCGCGCCGACGCGCGCGCCAAGGGCGCAGCCCTGGGGAGGCTCGCGGCGCACCGAGATGCCCTGGTCGCGGAGCGAGACCGCGCCGAACGCCTGCGCGTCGACATGGCCGCGGAACTCGCCTCGGCACGCGTGCTCATCGCCGAGCTCCGCGGAAGGGAACGCAGCAAGCTGACCAGCGCCGACGAAGCGGCGGGGACGAACGCCACCGGCGCCGGCAGGCCGCACTCCCGCAGGACGGCCTCCATGCCCGAGGCCCCGGGCGCCGGCCGCGCGACCGGAGGGGGGCCCGGCGCGCAATCTCCCGCGCGCGGCCGCGCGACCGGGGGCAGACTGCAGGGCGACCGGATCGTCGCAGCAGAGTCGCCGGCGCGCGCCAAGCTTGCGACGTCGATCCACGACTCGCCGGCCTCGCATCTGGGCCGCACCCCGGGTCGGACGTCCCGCGGCGCCTCCCCGTCCCGGAGCCTCTCCGGTGCGCACGCCTCTCCGGCGCGTCCCGGACAGGCCATGTCCGGCGCCTCGCCGGCGCGCGCTGCGTCCGGCCACCTCAACTCGGCTCGTCATGCGATCCATTCTTCGTCTCCTCGTTTCGAGAGCCCGACGCGCGTTCCCGCGGCCTCGCGGGGCCCCGGGTCGCTGTCTGCGCGCCGGGCGCTCGCGGCCGCCGGGTCGCCGTCCGGCGGCGGCGGCTCGTTCCCGCTCGCGTCCTCTTCGGCCTCCGGGTCGCTCGCGGAGCAGCTGGCGGCGAGCGAGCGTCGTCGCCAGGCGCTCGAGCGGCAGCTGTTGGCGACGGAGAGTCACCTCGAGTCTTCGGATCGTCGTCTCGAGGCCACGGAGATGAGCCTCTCGGCGGCGCTGGAGCGCGCGCGGCGCGCGGAGCTGGCGCTCTCCCGGGGCCTGGAAGATGCGCAGACGGCCCGAGCGGCCGTCGAGGCGCGCGCGGCCGAGCTGTCGGCTCGTCTCCACGAGGCCGAGGAAACCGCGCGCCACGCGCTGGCCGGTCGCCGCACGCTCGAGATCGCCAACGATCTCGCGCTGGGCGAAATGGACGGCTTTGCCGGCCGCGCGGCGCGCGCCGAGGCGCGCGCCGCCGAGCTCTCGGCCGAGCTCGACCGGGCCCTCGGCCTCGTGGCCAGCCTCCGCCGCCGGACGCGGGCGCGGGAAAGGGAGGGAGACGAGGACGCGCTCTTCTCGTTCTCGAACGCGGGAGCGGGAGGCGCCTCTCGGCGGGACGGCTCGGCGGACGGTGGGGTCGCTCTCCGGTCCTACCCCTCGATCGACGCCAAGCACCTCCGCAGCGTCAGCCCGGAGCCGGCCGACGAGTCGGACGACGAGGACGTCGACGGAGACGGGGACGGCTCCCGTTTCGACGACCGATCTGGAAAAGGACGCGACTCCATGCGGTGCGCGTCCCGCATCGCCTCGATGCCCGCGCTGGCGCGGCTTCCCGCGGCAGCAGGGGCAGGAGCCGGCGCGGCCGGAGGGGAGGGGCTCTCGACCCCGGGACTCGAGCGCGCCGCCTCGACTCCCGGCGACCGCAGACGAAGGGGGGAGGGAATCGAAGAAACGGGGCGTGATTCCGTCTCCGGTTCAGCCTCGGGACCCGCCTCAAGATCCGCCTCGGGACCCGTCTCGACTTCCGCCCTCTCCTTGGGCGGGGCGAAGCCTCAAGGTTCCAGCGTTCCTCTCAACCGCGCCCCCCCCAGGCTCCAGGCGTTCCTCTCCTCCCCCGTCCCGCCGCCCTCTGCGACGGCGCCCCGTTCGCCCTCTCTGGGCGCGGACGGCGCGGTCACGACGCGCCGGCCCCCGACGGCTCGCTGCGCTCTGGCCGCCGCCACGGCCTCCATCCTCCTCGACGAGCCCATCGGCCGCCCCGCAGGCTCGCCGCCGCCGGCCCTCTTCCACCCCCACGCCGACGCTCCGGTCCCGAGCCCCTTCCAGCAGGCCCCGGCCGCCGCCGGCCCCCGCTCGCCCTCGCGCGCCAGCGCCGCCGCCGCGTTCGCGTCCTTGCTTCTTCCCGCCGAAACGCGAGAGATGAGCCCATCGCCGGCCTCGTTCGGAGACGTCGCCACCGCCACGCCCTCGCCGGAAGCCGACGGAAGCTACGGCGGCAACCGGGGCGGGCTCCTGCAGCAGCAGCAGCAGCGAGGGGGCGAGGGCGAGGGCGTCCTTGGCGGCAGCGTCGACGGCGGTGAGTCCTCGTCTCCCCTCGCTCTGGGATCCAAGGCGGCGGCGCGCGTCCGTTCCGGCAAGGCGGCCTCGCTGTCCGCCTTTGGCGTCGAGAGCCCTCGGTCCGACCGCATCCGCGCGTCCTGGGGCGCCGCAAGGGGGCTCGAGGTCGACGCTTCGGCCGCCGAGGTCTTCAAACCCACCAGACAGCTGCCCCGCTCGCCCATCAAAGCCTCTCCCCAGACGCACGGCGAGGAAGCGCGAGCAAAGAGCAACGCCGGGCGCAGGGGAACGTTCGCCATCGTGCGCCGGGCCGTCGTCGCAGCAGCGCTGGCGGGAGCCGTCGCCGCGACGGTGGCGGGAACCGGGGCCAAAAGGCGTGGCGGGAAGTCCGCAGCACGGCGCACAGAAACGACGCGACTCCCATCCGCGTCTGCCGATGTTTTCGCCTAAGCGTCTGCGCCCAGCTTGCGCAGCATCCAAGCCATCCAAGCCACCACAAGGAGGAAGAGAAAAGTGCCAGCGCGTACAAGCTCCCGGTCACAGGAAAGTACGAGCGCGGACCAGAGGTCTTTGCGAAAAAGCGGGCATGCAACGGCGAGAGCCTTGCCCCGCACACCAGCCTCCGGATGATGAGCCCTACAGATGACGACTCCTTTTCCATCCCCCCCCCCCCCCCCGCTTCCACGCCCACTCTACGCGCCCCAGCCCCAGCCCCCCCTTCTCCTTCCGCATTGGTTTTGTTGCTACTGGCTTGTTTTTGCAACGGCAAGCTACTCCGTGCATTGCCAGCCGCGTCCCTATAGCGCCGACGCGGTGCGAGGGCCAGATCCGCCCCCCAGCAGGGCAGCCGAGCCTTTCTCAGGCACCCTCTCCCATTTTTTCTCTTCTTCCCCCCTTTCCCCTTCTTCTCCTCTCTTTTCGCTGCGTTCTAGCGAGCCGTGAACGCGCGTTTTTCGTCATCTTCTTGTCGCGTCCTTGTACCCTCTTTTTGCTCGGCTTGTCCCGCGCTTTGTTTCGCGCGCGCGCTTTCAGCTGCCGCCCCAGCGCGATTCGCCGCGGCCCAAGGCGCCCCGAGCCCGTCGACCCCCCGTTCCCATCTCCCCTCGGTCTTTCCTCGCAGCGCTTCGCCCCTCAACTCCAGCCCACCCCCTCTCTCTCCCTCTCTCTTCGCGTCGACCACGTTTGTCGACACCCTTTCCCCCAGCGGGCCGCTCTCCTTGCCTTTTCCCCCGATCGTCGCCGCGTCGTTTGCACCGATCGCCAATGCATCGGCGACGCGACGAAACGGCTTCGAGGCGCACGAGAAGAAACACGGTAGAGCGGGAAAGTGGGAAAAACAGTGCAAAAGTGCGGGGGCAAGGCGGAGCGAGAGTGCAACCAGGAAAATAGGGGAGGGGGGCTAGACGAAGCAAAAAAGAAAGCCCGATGAGACTCCAAGCAGAAGAAGAAGCGACGAAACAGTGGTACGTAAGCAAAAGGGATGGTGAAGCGACGCGGCTGCGCCGCAAAGGCGTGGGAAGCCGAGCGACGTGGTGCGATCGCGTGCGAAGAGTCTCGGCATCTCGACGCCGAGCCGGGCGATCGCAGAAAGCGCGTCAGAGTCGGACAAAGGTGGCCGTCGGGGTTGGTCGGCGGTTCGGGTCTTCCCAGAGCGTGGCTGCGCATCGCCTCAGTCGCAAGCGCAAGAACACTGCGAAGATGAAGATTCGCCCAGAAGACGGGCGCTCGAACAAAAAAGTCGGGTTACGTCGGTTGGAGGTTTGAAGCAAAGGCGTGGGGTTGCGTCGGTTGGACGTTGAAAACAGAGGCGGAGCTTCGCCTCAGTCGACGCTCGGGGCGAGGCTTTCGTCCGACTCGTCGCCGGACTCGCCTTCAGCGGACTCTTCGGCGGTGGGCGCGGCTGCGTCCGCGGTCGGGGTCGATGTGGTGGGAGCGTCGACGGCCTCCGACGCGTCGTCCGTCGGCTCCGTCGGCCCGGCCGTCGCTTCGCCGCCCGCGGATCCGGGAGCCTCGGCGGCGAGGGGCGGCTGAGCTGGGGGCGCCGGCTCGGGGTTTTCGACAGAGCCCACGATGGCGTGCTCGGTTTCCTCTTCCTCGGCGTCTGCATCAGCAACTTTGGTTTCGTCGTCTTCGTTCGAGAGCAGTTGAATTGGTTGGTCGGATTCCGACTCGGTCACGGGCTGCCCCGTCTCCGGGAGGACTGTCGCAGCAGCATCCGATGCATCCGAGGACGACCCAGACGATTCGACGTCGCATGCAGTCTCTCTGACGCCACGTTCGGTCTCTCCGTCTTCACGTTCGGCTTTTTCGACGCCACATTCGGTCTCTCCGTCTTCACGTTCGGCTTTTTCGACGCCACGTTCGGTCTCTTCGCGTTCGTCAGATTCGCCGTCGATGTTGTCGTTGTCATCGGATGCTTCGGAGGAAGAGGGCACGCTGGTGGGCGGGGGCGAGTCCGATTCCGAGTCCGAGTCGTTCGAGGTGTCTTTGCTCAGAGCGTGCCGTTCATCCGGGATCTCCTCGTCGTCGTCTTGACGTTCGGCTGCCGTTTCCTGCTCCTCGTTCTCGAGCGCGCCTTGATCGTGCGGCGAGGCGACTGCGCTTGGCGCCTCGCAATGGGCGTAAGAGTCGGCGGCGACCTCTTCGGCCGAGGCCTGCACTGTGCCGAGGTCGGTGTCCTCCACGAGCGCCGTTGCGGACAAGTCCGCCTCGAGCTCTTCGGACGGCAACGCTGACGGCAAACCATCCTCCGTTTCGTGTTCCTTTTCCTCATCTTCTTCCTTCTCCTCTTCCTCATGCTCCTTTTCATCTCCTTCCTCCTCCTCCTCCTCCTCCTCCTCCTCCTTCTCCTCTTCCTCCTCCTCCTCCTGCTCCTCCTCCTCCTCCTGCTCTTCTCCTGCTTCTTCATCGTCCTCGTTGGTTTGGAGGTCCCAGAAGAGGACTTTGCTGGTGCTGGTTGGCTTCAGCTTGTATTCCGGCTGCGTGCGCTGGGCGGGCGTGCTCCTGCCGCTCGCGTTGGCGGACGCGTTTGCCGAGGCGGAGTCTTCCATAGACCAGAAGAGCACTTGGTCGGTGCTGCTGCCGTCGATGGACGCGTGCGAGGTGGAGGTCGCGGTCGGATACCGCGGCGGGAGCCCTCCCGCCACGAGCCGAGAGGCGTCGACGGGTCCGCTCGCCGCGCCCACGCTGGAGGCCCTTCGGGCCTCGTCCCGCGCCTCCTCGATCTCGTCGCCCCACGTCCCGTCGACGTCGAGAGCATCAATGTCGATGACGTCATCATCTTCGTCGCCGTTCAGGCTCGTGGAAAAGGACGCCAACGAGTCCCTCGACCCACGGTCCCTCAACCCCTGGTCCCGCGACGGTCTCCCGCGAGACTCTCCGTTTTTGCTCGTCTTTCGATCGAAGAGGCCGCTCTCTCCGTCTTCTCCCCCCGCTCGCGTTCCCTCGCCGTCTTCTCCCCCCGCTCGCGTTCCCTCTCCCTCTCCCTTTGCGTTGTCGCGGTCGCCTTGGCGACCCGGCTCGCCTCCCTTTGCGAAGAGCGCGCTCCAGGTGCGCTGGACCCCCGAGACGCTGACGGCAGAATCGTTGGGGCGCGAAAAGGAGGTGCGCTTCCAGCCCGCGGCGGCGGCGGCCACGAACGAGTCCATGGGCACGTCCGAGGCACGCAGCGCACCGTCTTCGGACGAGACGAGCGCGCTGGCGTCAACCAGAGCTGCCAGCGAAGCCGCCGACGACGTCGCCGACGGAACGCGCGAACACGCGGGAGTCGCCGAAGCGGACGACAGCTCGCCAGCGGCCAAAGCAGCAGAAGCAGCGGAGGCAGCGGGAGCCGAGGTGGGAGCGCCGCCGGCGGCATCGGCATCGGCGGCGGCGTTGTCGCCGCCCGCGGCCCTTTCGTCCGCGCCTCCTCGATCACCAAAGGGGTCGCGAACGCCGTCGGCCTGGGGTCTTGCCCGCGCGGTGGGCGAGGTTCCCGCCACCGGGGCCGCGGAGCGTCCGGACGCCAGCCGCGAGAAGAGCAGGCCGCCGCGCAGGCGGAACCGCGACGCCCGGGACGACGACGGAGGCGTGCCGCGCTCGGGGACAGATGACCGAGCCGACGAAGAGGGCGTGTGCGCCGCAAACGAGACGTGGTCCGAATCGGGGGCACCGGCGGCGGTGGTGGTGGCGGGAGTGGCGGTGGGAGTGGTGGTGAGGGCGATGGCGGCTCCGACAGCAGGAGCGCCTGAAGCCGCAGCGTTGGGAGTGCCTGCGGCCGCAGCGTTGGGAGCGCCTGCAGCCGCAGCGTTGGGAGTGCCTGCGGCCGCAGCGTTGGGAGTGCCTGCAACAGCTCCGCGGGGAGATGCGGTGGCGCCCTTTGGCGCTTGTTCTACCTTTAGATCGTCAAGCACTCGCGTGCGCGACTCGCGGGTGGCGCGCGCCGCCGCGTCTGGAAGCTCCGAAAGGGTGCCCTCCTCGGACTCGTCCCTGGCGTCGGCACTCTCGGGGAACCCGGCGGCCGGGTGCCCCTTGCCTTGGGCGGCAGCCGGGCGCCCCGCCTCGGAGCCCTCCTCGCCGGCGGTCGGACGCTCCTCCTCGGAGCTTTCGTCGGCGTCGGTGGCGCCACCAGAGGGGTAGATCTTGGCGATCCAGCGCGCCGTGGTGATCGGCGAGAAGACGCGCGCGCGCGTCCGGCTCGCGCCCGGCGTGCCTCGAGCGCCGCGGCCGGGGGACGAGTCCGCGGCCGCCGAGACGGGGCGCTCCAGGGCGTTCCCGTCCGCCGGCCCCGCCCCCTGGCCGCGTCCGGCCGCGTCCCCCATGTCCATGTCCATGGCCGCGTCCATGTCCGCGTCCGCGTCCGGGGCTGCGTCCCTGTCTTCGTCCCTGCTCCCGTCGCTGCGCGCATCCCTGCCCATGTCTTCGTCCGCGTCGACGTCCATGTCCATGTCCATGTCCACGTCTGGGGTGGCTGCTCTGGCGAGGGCTTGGGAGAGGGGCAGGCCCGCTCCCGCGACGAGGAGGGCGAGGTTTGCCCCTGCGCCCTCTGCGGCGGCTGCGCCCAGGAGGGCTCGCAGGAGCTCTGCGGCGGCTCTGGGCACGGCGCGTCGGCTGCGCAGTCCCGGTCCAGGTTCGATGCAGGCGAGGAGGCCGGCTCGTTCGGCTGCGGCGGCGAGGGCGTCCGGGTCGGCGAGGCTGGCGGCGGCCGCCTCGAGCCCTCCCGGCGAGACGGCCGTTCCCGCCGCGGCGGCGACGGCGGCTCGGAGCGCTGCGTCTCCACACCACGCGAGTCCTCCGACGGCGTCCTTGCAGACGGCGAGCCGTTGCGCTTCGCGCCTCGCGGCCTCTCGCACGCGCTCGGTGAGCGGCGCGCAGGCCGGGCCAAAGGGCTGTTCCGGCGGGAGGAGCACGTGCACCGTGGGCGGTCTGAACAGGTGCACGGCGAGTCGCAGCAGACGCGAGGCGAGCGCGACACCGACGATCGCAGCGAGCAGCGAGGCCAGGGGCTCGGCCACCGCGCGCGCGCCGCGCGGCGTGGAGAGCGTCGAGCCGGGCTGCGCGCGGTCCGCCGCCGCCGCCACGGCTCGGGCCGTGGCCGCGATCAGCCGCTCAAAGCCCGCCGCCGGAAGCGACGGCAGGGCCCCCGCGGCGCGCGAGAGCGCCAGCGCCAGACCGTGCGTGCGCACGCTCTGGCGCGCGGCGCGCAGCGCCTCGGCGGCGGAAGAGACGGCCGCCGAAACCGCGGGCCTCACCGTCGCGGCCACGACGGAGCCCACGGGCCCCTCGGCCCAGATCGGGCGCAGGACCTTGGCGCCGGCAGCTTGCATGCGCCTGGCGAGCCTTTTGGCAGGTTGCGCCCGGACCGCCGCGTACGCCGCAACGAAGGCCGCGTCGCGGCGGGCGACGGCGCTGGCCGCCTCGAGCCTGGCGACGAGACCTCGGCGGGCGGCCGACAGCGACTCGCCGGCCTGGGCCCGCAGCACCGCGGCCGTCTCGGCGGCGCGCGCTCTCGCGTCCGCGGTCGCGAGCGCAAAGGCGTCGCTGGCCTCGGCGACGCGCGCGCGCGCGAGCGCGGCCAGCGCGACGGCCGAGGCCTCGAGGCGGGCGGCAACGGCCCCGAACCGCCGCTCGGCCCAGTAGGGCAGCCAGGCGGCCGCGCGAGCCTCCAGCAGCGCGTCGTAGCGATCCCGGGCGGCGATCGCCTCGAACGACGCGGCGAGGTCCCGGGCGGCGGCTTCGCGAACGGCCCGCAGCTCCAAAGCCGCCTGCTCGCGGCCCCGCCGGATCTCGGCTCGCGCGGCCTCGAGATCCCCGGTCGCGCGCCCGAGCGCCTCTCGCACGCCAGCCAGCTCGGCCGAGAGGGCCGCCTCGCGCGCGAAGACGCCCTCGGCGGCGCGCGCGCGGCTCTCGGCGGCCTCGGCGCGCGTCTCGGCCGCGGCCGCCCGCTCGCGCTCCCGGTGCGCCGCCGCTTCGGCGCCACGCGCGCGGAGACGCAACGCCGAAACGGCAGCCTCGCACCCGCCCTCGGCCTCGCGCGTCGACGCCAGCTCCCGCGCAGCACGACGACGAAGCTCGTCGCACTTGGACAGGTGCTCGGACAGAGAACGAGACGCCGCCTCGGAGCGCTCCAGAGCCTGGTTCGAAGCGCGCACGGCCTGCACGGCAGCATCGCGCTCCAAACGAAGCGAAGACACCTAGCAGCGGAAGAAGAATGGCATCGAGAGAGACGTGAGACGAGAAACAGGCAAATGAAAGAGGACACACACACACACACACACACACACACACACACACACACGCGCGCACGAGTACACGAGTACACACACGCGCACATGCGTGCGCGTGCACCTGCGCGCGTGTCTCGATGAACGGAACGAAAACGCAAGAAAATACGGCCGGCGCAAAAAGGACAGAGCACGCGCGCGTAGCTAATAGCAGCAGCAGCGCTCTCACTTCCGCTCGCTCTCTCGGAAGATGCCGACGAGCATCTTGCCGCCGCAATCAGCGCTTAACGCGCATCTGGCGGGTCAAACCCCACCGCCCAAACCCAACCCTCCCCCTCTTCCCCGCTCCTCCCCGTCCCGCATGCCATGATGGCACGGCTCCATGTCCGGAGCGCGCACCGCGCAGCCGCCCGGACCCAACGTCTGCGCAGCGCCGTTCGAGCCGCCGCTGAACGCGCGATGACGAGGACCCAGCCGCTTCGAAATGACCGCGAGTTTGGGACCAGCGGCGAGCCTGCCGAGCTGATCCGGCGGGCGCGCAGATTCGGTTCGCCGGCGCCGAAATCGCGGTGGCCGAGGGGGGGAAAGCCGGTGGGGTGGGCGACGCGGAACCAGCCCACGGTTCGTCCCCTCGGCCTCGGCCTCGGCTCATGCCCTCCCGCCCCTTCCCACCTCCGCGCCTCTCGACGCACCTCTTCTCCGTGGCTCTGCGTGTCCTCGCGGATACGAGACTCGAGTAAGCCCAGCTGGGTCTTTAAAAAGTCGACTTGCGTCGAGAGGACGCCAATCTCGGCCACCGAGGGACACCCGGCCACCGCATCTGGCGCAAACGGCTGGGGCGCGGCCTCGTCGACTGCGACGCCGAGGAGCGGCTGCGCGTCCTGGGCGAGCGCGACGCCCAGGACGAGCGCGATAAAAATCACCGCGAGACGACGCATCGCATCGCGCAAAAAATTTCCTCGTCTCGATAGGGAATTTCGGCAGACGAAGGAAACACGAGGTGGCGATCGCACGAGGGAGAGCAAGGCTCTCCATGGGGTGGGGGGGCGCGCGCGAGAGCACCGCGGCGCGGGCGAGCCGCGCGCCAGGGGCCCTGGGGTAGACGCGCAGCGGAGAGGCGGCTGCCTCCTGGCCGGGGAGGGGAGCCCGGGGAAGGACGCCGCCCGGGGGCCGGGGGCCCGGGGAGGACCCGCGCGGGCGGCCGAGGCCCCGCCCAGCCTGGTGGCCGCGCCCTCCGGGCCCAAGGCGCGGGCGCGCGCGGCCGAGCTGCATCCTCCCACTCCTCGGCCCGCGTGCGGCTCACGTGTCCATCGTCTGCGTCGGCCGTCGCATTCTGCTGTTTGTCGTCGCGTGGCCGCGTGCATTGGGCGGCATCGAGGCGCTGTTTTCCGAGAGGCGCGAGCCTCCCCTGCGGCGGGCCTCCCCCCCCCTCCCCTCCCTCCACCCCGTTCGGGCGCGCCGCGCGCCATGGACGCGGACGAGGCCTTTCGCCGCCTCACGGTCGGGCTGAGTTTTGACCGCGCACGCTTTGCCAAGGAGATTTCCATCTACGAGATTCCCGCGGACAAGCGGCGCGAGGCTCGTCTGGGCGTTGCAGAGGACGACGGTGCGTTCCGGGCGGGCGCCGCCGGGGGGGGGGAAGCGCGGGGGAGCGGAATGCAGGCCGAGGACGCCACGGGGCACGGAATGCAGCTCGAGCGGGGGGGGGGGAGCGGGAAGGCGGATCGAGAATGCCACTGGGGAATGCTCACGGGCAAAAGTGGAAAGGGACATTGCGGCATTGTGACATTGTGTGTAATCATCTGCGTGTGTATGTGTGCGTGTATGTATCTATGTGCGTGGATGTACCTGCGCGTGCATCTGTGTGTGTGTATGTATCATGTTTTCCTGTTTCCTTGTTCCTCCCGCAGAGCGTTCTCCGTCTTCTTCGTCTGCCTCGTCGTCCGAGGACGAGGGCGGCTCGTCGCCTTCTTCTCCGTCTTCCCCCTCGTCTTCCTCCGATGCGTTTTCCCTGTTTGCGCGTCCTCCCGCGGATCTGTGCGCGACGTTTCCCGAGTCTGCGCCGCGGCTGAAGACGCGCGACCCCCTGGAGGCCGCCAACGTGCTGCGCAAGTCGTTCGGCATCCGCGTGCGCGGCGCGGCACCTCCCGCGCCGCTGCGCTCGTTCGCGCAGCTGGCGGTGCCCACGGCGGCGTCCGGCCTTCCCGCGGCGTCGTCGCGGCTGCTGCGCAACGCGGCCGCGGCGCGGTGGCGCGAACCCACGCCCGTGCAGCGCCAGGCGGTTCCCGCCATCCTGGCCGGCCGAGACCTCATCTGCGTGGCGCCCACGGGATCCGGCAAGACGCTCGCCTTCCTGCTGCCCCTCCTCGTCCGCCTCGACGCCCTCAAGCAGGAGCTCGGAGAAAAGGAGCACGTTGCCGAGCAAGGAGAGCCGGGAGCGACCGGAGACGAGAAACAAACGGCCAAGACCCTTTCGAAACCCTCTTCTCCCCCCCTCCCCCGGAGCGGTCCGTTGTCGATGGTCTTGGTTCCGACGCACGAGCTCATGCTGCAGACGTGCAACGTTGCCAAGTGGCTGTTGCCTGGGCTCGGGATCCGCGTCAGCGTGCTTACCAAGGCCACGCTGGCAGGAACCACCTTTGGAAAGGTCGACCTCCTCGTCTCGGGACCACTCCGAGCCGCCGAAGCAGCAGGCGTCTGGACCGATGACGAAAACAAGGACAAGAACAAGGGCAAGGAAGAGAAAAAGGACACGGAAAAGAAAAAGGGCAAGGAAGAGAAAAAGGACACGGAAAAGAAAAAGGGCAAGGAAGAGAAAAAGGACACGGAAAAGAACGAGGCAGCGGAGAAGAAAAAGTCCTCCTCCTCCCCTCCGTCGTCTCCTTCTTCGCCTCATTTGGATCTTTCGAGCGTGCGCGTGGTTGTTTTGGACGAGGCGGACAAGCTGCTGGACATGGGCTTTGCGCCGCAGGTCGACGCCGTCCTCTCCGCGTGCCGCAAGGCTGGCGAGCGAGGCCAGGAAGAAAGCGAGAAAAAACCTGGCCTCGTGGGAGACGAGGACGCTCCAGGCTCCGGAGGTTCCGAAAGCTCCGAGGACGAGCTGGCAGGTCTCGACGAGTCTAACGATGGCGACGATGCAAAGAGCGACCGCGGAGAAGAAGAAGACGAAGAGCCCGAGAGTTCCGAAGGTTCCGAGGGCTCTGACGCCGTGGAGGGCTCTGACGGGGAGGGCTTTGTGAGCGCCGCCGAGTCTGACGAGGAGGCGTCCGAAGAAGCCTCTTCGTCCGACTCTGACGACGTCGCGCGCTACAAAACTCCCCTCAAAACCAAAAAGGGAGCCAAGGCGCCCTCTTCCCCAACCGCAAAGGGAGCCAGGTCCAAAAAGGCCTCCTCTTCCCCTTCCTCCTCCACCGCCTCTCCCTCCCCCCGCGTTCTTTTGCACGCCGCTGGTGGGTCTGTGCAGTTGTGTTTGTTTTCGGCGACGATGCCGGAAGCTGTCGAGCAGCTGGCCCGCACGGCCCTTCGCGATCCGCTTCGCGTGGTGGTGGGCGCCCGCGGCGGCGCGGCCACGTCCGTCCGGCAGCGACTTGTGTTCGTTGGCGACGAGAGCGGCCGGCTGCTGGCGCTTCGCCAGCTGCTTGCCGAGGGCCTCAAGGCGCCCACGCTGTGTTTTGTGCGCTCTCGCGACCGCGTCGAGATGCTCCGGCGACTGCTGGCCGCCGAGGGCGTGCGCGTGGACGCCATCCGCGGCGACGCCTCGGCGGCCGCGCGCGCGGCCGCCGTCGCGGGCCTGCGCGAGGGCCGCACGCGCGTGCTCATCGCCACAGACGTGCTGGCGCGCGGCCTCGACTTTCCAGAGCTTGCGTCCGTCGTCAACTACGACTGCCCGCGCACCGCGGCAGAATACGTGCACCGCGTGGGCCGCACGGGCCGAGGAGGGCGGGAGGGACACGCCGTCACCCTCTTCGGGACGGACGACTCGCCCTACCTCCGCAGCATCGGACGCGTCGCCGCAGACGCGGGCGCAGACGTGCCGGACTGGATGCTCCGCATGCGCAAGGGACAACAGTACCGCGAAGTGCCAGAACGAGGACTCAAAAAGATGACCAGACAACTGCAGGGAAACCGCGGGAAACACGGACATGGGGGAAACCAGGGAAACGCACGCAACAACGGCGCAAGGGTCGAGGCAGGGAAGAGAACGAGGGACCAGGAGAAAAGGGCGAAGAACGCACAGGGAGGCTTCGCAAGAGGAGCGAAAAAGGCCAAGAGAGACACCTAGACGACGCAATGCGCAGACGCGTTGGGTGATGACGATAGAAATGGCGACGGCGCCTTTTTTTTTCACCCTTCTCCCTTCTCCCTTTTGTTCACCTGGCTTTTCCTTTCCCCCCTTTCTCTTTCGCACCGGCTTTGCTGCTGCTCTTCTTCCCCCTTTCGCGTCTCCTTTGCTGCTGTTCCCCTTTCCCTTTCGCGTCTTCTTTGCTGCTCGCTCGTTTCCCGTTCGCACCCCGTGCTGCTTTCATTGTCCCCCGCGCTCTTTGGCCCTCCCTCCCCCCCCCTTCACCCCTCTTCCTCCACCTGCCCCGTCTCCCCCACCTGCGTGTGGTGATCGCGAGCGAGACCCATCGCGACGGCCGATCCGCGGCGATCAGAGACCTCGCACGGTCCGCTGAACGCACTGCAAACGCGCACTCGAAAACGACACTCGCGCGAACGGCCTCTGGGGCCCGAAACGAGTGGGCAAAGGTGGGCGGGAGGGTAGGGGAGCGGGCAGCCGTCCCCGTGGCCACCCCTCCACCCGCCAGCGCCCCGCGCGCTTCTACGCGGGCTGGCTGCGCGCTCTGGAGAGCGCGCGCCGAGGCAGCTCCGCGCGTCGCGGCGGACGCGCCGACCCCAAGGCACAAAAGCGGCGACCAAGCCCGTGCGACCGACTGTGCACCCCGACACGCCCCCGCTCCGTCTTCCCCCGCGTCCCGCTCGCTGCGCCTCGCCGCTCGCCCACGCGTTGCCGACTCTCGGCGCCCCCCCCCCGCTCCCTCCGAAACCGACGCCCTCGGGTTTGCGCCCCTCGCCACCGCGTCTCCGTTCAGGTGTGCCACTCGACGCGGGACGCTGCGACGGTCCGATCCGGGCGCACGGCGTCGTGGAATCGTTCGGATCGCGGATCAGAATCGCCCGCAGAACCTCGCCGCGGCTCGCGGCGCGCGCGCGCCTGCTGGCTCAAGCGTCCTGGCGTGGCGTGGGCCACGCGCGCGTGGGACGCACTGTCGCGCAGGGGCGAACGCGGGACGCCCCCCCCCCTCTCCTTCCTTCCCTCTCCCCCCCCCCCAACCTTCCCCGCCGGCCTGGCGGAGGACACCGCCCTCGCTCCCCGCGCTGATCGGGCCGCGCACGTGTCGTCGCGCGCCAAGGCTCGATCGCCGCCCCGATCGCGTCGCACTCTGCTTCCCCTCGCTGCAGCAGCGGGGTTGCGCGTCTTCGCTCGCGCCGCGATCGCCTTCAGGGTCGGCCTAGCCGCGCCGCGTCGTTCTCGCTCTCCCCCCCCCCCCCACCCACCCCTTTGCAATGACCGCCTCGGCGCTGACGCCGGCGGCCGCCTCGGCGACTGCCGCGCGATCTGCCTCGCTCTTTGCGACTCCCGTTACGCGTTCTTCGTCGTCGTCCGCGGCTGCCCCTCGCGCTCAGCGCTCTGCTGCGCGCTCGGCCCGCGCCCAGCCCCCTGCCGACGGCCAGGCTCGTGCCTCGTTCGGCCGTGTCGCCTCGGCCCGCGCCCGGGCGGCTGCTCCCCGTTCCTCGGTTCGGTGCGCGTCGCCGACTCAGCTCTCGGCCGTTATCGACGATCGCTGGCGTCGCCTCGGCGCGCGTGACACTCGCCCCGTCCGCTGACCCGTCCCCCCCGTCCCGAATTGCAGAATGGCCGCCGCCGCGCCCACGTCCCAGATCGGCCTCGTCGGCCTGGCCGTCATGGGTCAGGTGCGACACCCGGTTTCGAGCGCCCGCAAACGCGATCGAGGCGCCGCGAGCGCGATCGCAAAGGGTCGGCCCGCGTAGAGACGGCAAGAACCGGGACGCGAGCAGGCGCGAGCGAGCACCGAAAGGGGAGGACCGGGGGAGGAGCGAGAGAGGGCCAGAGAGGGGGAGGAAGGGAGAGAGCCCAAGGGCCACGTCGCGGGCGCGGTCGTGCCTCTGTACGAGGCGCCTCGATGGGGTTGCGGTTTGGTGAATGTAAAGGAATGGAGGAATGTAGAGACGACTGGGAATGGGGGGATATAGGGACGACGGGGAATGGAGGAATGGAGGGACGACTGGGAATGGAGGAATGTAGAGACGACTGGGAATGGGGGGATATAGGGACTAGGTGGCTGGGTGGCTGGCGCTCCGACGAGACCCTTCTCTTTCCCGCCCCACCTTTTCTCTTCCTCTTTCTTCTCACCGTCCTCTCCTCTCTCCTGCCTGTCTCTCTTTCGCCTTGATCCTCCTTTCTCTCCCCCCCTTCTCCCCTTCCTCACCATCCTGCTCCCACTCCCTTCCTCTCCTCCTCCCCCCCTCTCCCTCTCCCTCTCTTTCTTTCTCTCTCAGAACCTTGCGTTGAACGTTGCTGAAAAGGGCTTTAACATTTCGGTGTACAACCGTTCTGTTTCGAAGACGGATGCGACCGTTCTCCGTGCCGAGAAGCTTGGTCTGTCCGACAAGCTGCACGGGTTCCGCGACCTCAAGGCGTTTGTGGCTTCTCTGGAGCGTCCTCGTCGCGTGATCATTCTGGTCAAGGCTGGCGCTCCTGTGGACGCGACGATCGCCGGTCTCGTGGAGGCCGGTCTCGAGGCCGGGGACATTGTGATCGACGGCGGCAACGAGTGGTACGAGAACACGGAGCGTCGCCAAGCGGAGCTGGCGGCCAAGGGCATCGTCGAGATCGGCATGGGCGTCTCTGGCGGCGAGGAGGGCGCGCGCCACGGCCCCGCCATGATGCCCGGCGGCGACCGCGAGGCCTACACGCACCTGGCGCCCATCCTCGAAAAGGTGGCCGCCCAGACGGACGACGGCGCCTGCGTCACGTACGTCGGCCCCGGCGGCGCGGGCAACTTTGTCAAGATGGTGCACAACGGCATCGAGTACGGCGACATGCAGCTCATCGCCGAGGCCTACGACGTGCTTCGCGTCGCGGGCGGCCTCTCGAACGCCGAGCTCGCCCAGGCCTTTGCCGCCTGGAACGCCGGCGACCTCGAGTCGTTCCTCGTCGAGATCACCTCGATCATCCTCAAGGTCAAGGACGACCAGGAGGGCCAGGGCGGCGCCGCCGCGTCGACGGCTCCGTCCGACGACATCCTGCTCGACAAGGTGCTCGACAAGACGGGCATGAAGGGAACCGGCAAGTGGACCATCCAGCAGGCCGCCGAGCTCTCGGTGGCCGCGCCCACCATGGAGGCCGCCCTCGACGCTCGCTTCCTCTCGGGCGTCAAGGAGCAGCGCGTCGCCGCCGCCGGGGTCTACGAGAAGCTCGGCATCCCCCAGCCCGAGGCCTCGCCCGCCGCCCTCTCGCCCGCCGAAAAGGCAGCGCTCGTCGAAGACGTCGCGCAGGCGCTCTACGCCGCCAAGATCTGCTCGTACGCCCAGGGATACAACATCATCCGCGCCAAGTCCGAGGACCAGGGGTGGGGCGTCGACCTCGCCGACCTGGGACGCATCTGGAAGGGAGGCTGCATCATCCGCGCCAAGTTCCTCGACCGCATCAAGCAAGCCTACCTCCGCAACAAGGACCTGCCAAACCTCCTCGTCGACCCGGACTTTAGCCAGCACCTCGCCAAGGCCGCCCCGGCCTGGAGGCGCGTCGTGCAGCTCGCCGTCGGCAAGGGCATCGCCGTCCCGGGACTCACCGCATCCCTGGGATACTTTGACACCTACAGACGCGCACGCCTCCCGGCAAACCTCGTCCAGGCGCAGCGAGACTTTTTCGGATCGCACACGTACGAACGCACCGACAAGGAAGGATGGTTCCACACCATCTGGGACCCCTCGTTCGGATCCGCGGACTCGGCCATCACCACGGGATACAACAACTAGAACACCAACGCACGCGCGCGCAAATGCCGGACGAGCTCGCCCCGTCGAGCGAAAGGAAAGACCTCGAACGCACATCCCGCGCGCGCTCGCCCCCGTCGAGCAAAAGGAGGGACCAGGACGCAACGCTTCGTCTCGGCGGTGCCGCATCGCAAAGCGCAAAGTACACAGCGTGGTGCCGCGACGCAAAGCCCCCACGCGCACAGCGTGGTGCTGCGCTTTACCTTTTCCGCCGAGCCTACTTGTCCCTTTCTTGCCGCCTTGCTCTCCCCCTGCCGCCGCACTCTGCCCGCCGTGCCCTGCCGCCGCTGCTCTGCCCCGCGGAGCGCGCGTGTAAACGAGATGGACCGACGGAAATGCACCACGAGAGAGAATCGGATCTGTGCAGGCGGTTGGAGAAAGAGCGTGGAGGAGAGTGGAAAGGATGAACCATGGGTGGACATGCCTCGTTCGAAGACGAGGGAAAGCCGTCGATGGCTCGGCGCCATGCGGCGCGGCGCGCTTCCATCGCGAGGGGCGTTCGCGCCTTCTCCAAGCAGTGCAGCATTACAGCGGCTCGAGGCCGCGCCCTCTCGGCGAAGTGGATCCAGGCGCAGGCTCTTCGGTGCCTGGATCCTCTCGGGGCCCTCTCAGGGCCCTCTGCGTGCCGACGGTCGACAACGTGTTTCTCTCTCTGCCGGCGCCCGTTCCGTCCCTTCTGCCCCTCGAATGAAGGGTCGCGCGAAGGATCGAGAATGCGATCTGCAGTGCTTGCAGCGAAACCATGGGATGCGCCGTCCAGCCGTGGAATTGCCGATGGGGAGTGGAACGGGAAAGGGAGAAGAAGAAGACGAGGTAGGTGCGAGCGTGCGTATACGTCTGTGTCTGCGTGTGTGTGAAAAAGCGAGGTGTTTGAACGCATGGAAAAAGAGGGAAACTGGTCGAAAATCACACACACACACACACACACACACACAACCTACGCCCTCTCTCAAAGGAAAAGTTGGATGATCACAGTTGCGATTCGATCGCACATTGTCATGCACGGCCATCCTTGTTCTTTGTCTTCCCCTGCGTCTTCTCCTTGATCTTTTTCGGTTCCATTAGCTTTGGTCGACGGCCCAGAACATGGCTTGCGCGAGTCGTTTGCATGTGTCTGGGTTTGTGAGCGGCGAGACCATGATGTAGGCGACGGCTCCGAGCGGTCTGGCGAAGACGTCCCGTTGCGCGAGGAGCTTGCAGACGGCGGTGGCGGCTCCCGAGGCGTAGCCCTGGCCTTTTCCCGCCGCGAGCTCGACGGCCAGCACGGTTCCGATGCACGTTACGCGAGTCACCTTGGCGTGCGACGACAGCTCCACGAGCGTCTCCTCGGGCCACAGAGCGCGCAACGTGCGCATGGGAGAGGCGTTGGTAGGCTCCCGACCCGCGGAGCCCTCGGACGCAGTCGTCCCGACCGAACGCCCAGCCGAGGCCTCTTGGAGGTTTGGGTTGTCCTCGAGCGCCCGGAGCGCCTCGCAGGCCGCCGCGCAGCCGGCCGGGTGCGCCGTGTACGAGTGTCCGTGCAAAAGGGCTTCGAGCTTGTCGTTCTCGTCATAAAAGGCCGCAAAAGCCTCCTCGCTGGCCAGCGTGATCGCGAGCGGGACCGTGCCACCCGTGAGCAGCTTGCCAAAGGCCGCGGCGTCGGGCTCAATGCCCAGTGCGAGACCGGCCGAAGGCACGCCCAGTCGGTACAGCCCGGCGAAGATCTCGTCCAAAACCACAGGCACGCCGTGACGACGCGCCGCGCGCGCGAGCGCGCGCGCGTACTCGGGGTCCACCAGCCGCATGCCCCCGGCGCCCTGCACCAGCGGCTCCATGACCAGCGCGGCCGGGGCCGCCTGCGCCGTGCGCGTCGAGAAGAGCGCCTCGGCCGCAGCGTCGTACAGAGCCGCCAGCGCCGGAGACGCGCGACCCGCCGCAAGGGCCTCCTCCAAAGAGCCAAAGGTCAGATCCGAAGCGGCGAGAGCGGTCTGGGGAACGGACGCGCGCGAGGAGTGCGGTCCGATCGTCGCCGACGTGGCGGCGTCGGCGGCGGCCGCAGCCCCGGGCCAGGCCGGGAACGTCTTGGAGACCTCGAGCGCCAGGCCCTCGGGGGGCGAGACACTGCGAGCGGTTTCGTTTCCCCCGTCGTTGTCTTGCGCTCCCCAGCGCTGGTCGCCATAGTCGAGCAGCAGCCCCTGGCCGAGACGGAGCGTCCAGCGGCCTCGTTCCATCTGGAGCGTCGGGGGGTCGACGAAGACGCCCCGGCTCTGGCTCCAGGGCGTTTGCCTGGGTCCGTTGTAGGGGCTGGGAGCGACGGCGTCGACGGCCCCGAGCGTGTCGCCGTGGTAGGCTTCGGTGAGGTTGACGACGCACGGAAAGGGCGGCGGCGACTCGCCGCGCGCGCGCAGCCGCGTCTCCCAGACGCGCAGTGCCATTTTGAAGGCAATCTCCATGGCCGTCGACCCGTCGTCCGAAAAGTAGGCTCGCGAGGCCCACGACGAGCCGGTCACGCGCAGCAGACGCTTGGAAAGCTCGAGCGCGGGCAGGTGCACCGCCTCGGGGAAGATGACGTGGCCGTACCGGGCCGTCGCGGCCGCCACCGCTCGAGCAAGACGAAGCTGCTCGGGAGCGTCAGGGCCCTGCGTCCACCACGCCGCGCACCCGTCAAACGTCGACGTCAAATGCACAGGAAGCGATGCAGAAGACGCATCACCGGGGGAAGACGCAGCTGCGCCGTTCGAGGCCCCAAGGGACGGGGCGGTTCTTGCGTTCGTGCCAGTCCCCCCCCCTTCCTTGTTCTTCCCCTGGCCCTCGGGCTGCAGGCCGATGGCTCCGAGGCCTTGATCTTCTCCCCGTCCGAAGAGGAACATGGCTTCTCCGACGCGCGACTCGATCACGGAGACGCCGCGCTCGCCGCCCACCAGGCCGTGCTGCGTAAAGGGCCACCAGATCTTCTGGAGCGCCTCAGAGGGCATGGCCGCCAGCGCCGCGAGCCGCGTCTCGTGCCGCACGAGCAGCGACTCGAGCAGCGCGTCAAAAGACGGCTCCGAGGCCTCGAGCCACTCCAGCACCAGCGGGTCCAGAAGGCCCTCCCACGAGTCGCCGGGAGCGGGACGCAAGGGCAGCGCGGGGAGCCGGAACGTGGGCGCCTCGGCGTCCCCGGGCATCGAGGGAACGAGAGCCTTGGCCACGGCCGCAGCCGTGCGGCCGTCCGAGCGCGCGTCGGGAACCGTCACGGCAGCAAGCTCGTGGCCGCGCAAGGCCAGCGAGTCGATCGCCGAGAGCGTCGCAGAGATGCCGCCGAGACGACCGTCGCCGGCAAGCACCGCGGGAGCACGCAACGCACGGAGCCAGTCAGCCTGCGCCCCGCCGCCGGGGCCGGGGCTCAACACGCCACCGGCCGTCTCGACGAGAGCAAGAGCACGCAACGAAAGACCCGACGATCCGACGCCTTGGCCGCGCAACGACGCCTCGAACGCGCGCAGCTCCTCGAGCGTCGCGGAGAGCACGTCCTCGTCTGACGTCTCGCGGCCGGGCTCGCCCAGCGACGCCGCGTCGGGAGCCGCAGGCTCGCGCCACGCGAACAGCGTCGAAAGACGCGACCGAGACGGCAGAAATGGCGCCGCGGGCTCCGAGGCCAACAGCTGACGAGCGTGCGGGCCGCAGACGGCAGAGCCGGGAGCGCCGGCGGCCGCAGCAACAAACGCCGCATCGCTGTCCGTCGGGAAGCCCGTCTGGCAAGGCTTGACGTACAGCAGGGGGACCTGTGCAAGCGGAACAGAGCGCGGGAAAAAAAAAGAGAGCAAGCGAGATCACAAAGGCAAAGACGAGAGAGCGAGAACGGCCGAGCGATCAGGGAGAAAAAAGAAAAGAGGGCGGCGGCATCACAAAGCCGGTCCAGGGCGCGGGCGTGGCGCGCCGTCGCCACCACGCCAAGCTCGGCCGACGCCAACGCGCGTGTGCTCGCCGCTCGACGTCCGATTTGCCCACCCTGTGCCGCGTCCGTGCGTTGCCCTGCTCCGCCCCGCGACCCGCGTCGTCAGCCCTCGTTCGCCTCATCCGGACGCCTCACGCAATCCGGCGGGGGCGATGGGCGGCGGCGGCGCTCCGCGGATCGAATTCGTCGGATCGCACCTCGGCCCGAGCGGCCGCAGCCGCGATGCCTGCGCTGACGAGCGTCTTCCCCACGTCAGTGTTCGCGCCCCAAACCACGCAGGTGGGGAGACCGAGAGGAACGCGCGATCGTCCCGCGCCCGTCCAGCCGTGCAGCGATCGCACAGACCGCGAGCGAGGCGCCGCGGCGCGGCGGGCGGCCCGAATCCAGCGCGAGAGCATCGTCGCGGCGATCGGATCCGACAAGGAAGAAAAAAAC
>PEIA01000125.1:0-12791 GCA_003613005.1 Prototheca ciferrii
GGGGGGGGGGGGGGGGGGGGGGGGGGGGGGGGGGGGGGAAGCCCGCGAGGGCGGGAGGAAGCGAGCGCGGGCAGGAAGGCGGGGCCCGCGAGAGGTTACAGGCCTGCAGAGCCGAACAAGGGTCAGGATGGCGCCAAGGCATGCGCCCAGGCGCGTGCTCGTTTCGGAATGGGTCGATCCACAAAGTCGTGAGAATGTGGCGGCATTGTGGAGGCCAATGCACGGCCGATCCGGACCACCGATGAAGACCCTCGTTGCCCTCGCCTGCAGAGGAAGACGGGGGGGGGGGACGCGGCGGTTTTCCGGCACCCTACATCGCGGGCCGCCTGAATCGATCGAGCGCGCGGAAAGAGCATCCAAAGACAATCATGCTGCAATCTTGCGCGACCGGACGCGAAGGCGTCCTTGCTGTCGAGCGACTGAAAACGCCAGCGCGTTCCGACACCCCCCGAACCTCAGGATGAGGCCATGGGGTCGGTGCCCACCATCTCGTCCCCCCCCCTTCGCATCGAAAAGCACGGCCCTGCTTTCGAATTGCGACACCAGCGCGCCGCACGACCGCCAATACCAGAACTGCATCGCATTCGACTCGTTACAATTTCGTCGCGCGCCATTTGCCTCCCGTTTCCTCTTTGCCTCGGCGCCCCCCCCTCCTCTTCGCTTTGGATGCCGCACCTGTCCCGCCCGCCCAGGGCGCCTCGGATGGCGCACTCGCCCCGACCGCCTCTCCCATCCCGACCGTCTTTCCTACCCTCCCTCCCCGCCCTGCGCGGGCGGGGAGGGAGGGGCGGGACTTGTGGCCACCGATTCTCCCCGCCCTCTCCGAGGTGGGTGTGACAAACGCGCGGCGCCCGCCTGCCACCGCACTCGACACGTGCTTTTATTTTTTCGTGGCGCATCCGTGCCTCTCGAGCGCGAGCTTTCGCTTCTTTGCGCGACACGCTCGTCGTCGCGCCCCGCGCGCGCCCCGCGAACCGACAAGCGGAGGCTCGAGAACCCACCGCGCGCTCGTGTCGGCGCGGTGCTCGTCGCACCCCCGGATCGACTTTTGAGGTGCGTTTTCGAAACACAACGCGCGACGAACGGCTCCGAAACGGCCACGAGTCCGAACGCCGAGCGAGCGCGTTCTGCGCCTTGGCGTGGCCAAGGCTGGGGGGGGGGGGCGCAGGAGGGCGCGAGTGGTGGAGAGCGAAGGGAGGCGAGTGGAGGGGGAGAGCGAGGGAGGGAGACGTGGGCCACTCGTGGAACGGGGGCGCTAGCGGGAAGCGGGTGGTGGGGAGAAGTGCAGCGGGGAAGCGGAGAGGCGTCGTGAGGTGTCGAGGGCGCGCCGGACGAGGGGCAGTCGGCAATCGTCGCCTGTACGCGTCTCGCGACGCCACGCGTGCGCGTCGTCTGTTCTTCATCGCCCTGCAGCGTCTTGACGTTGTACGACGTCTCGTCTCTCGACGTTGCTGCCCCCCCACCGGTCTCGTTTCTGACCTGCCACCCCTGTGCACCTTTGCAGGTTGTTTTCCTTCTTTGCCTCCCCGCTCTCCGGGCGACCGTCTCGTTTGGGATAGATTCGTCGCTGCTTTCTCGCGGAGACGTCTTGTGGTCTTTTCGCGAGCTCTGCGCCGACTCGCGTTCCGTCTCGTCGCTGGTGGGGGGGGGAGGTCCGTCTCTGTGACGCCTCCGCCCGCTTCGTGCGCCGATGGCTTCGCTCGGTCCTCCCGAGCCGGTGGCCGGCGTCCCCGAGCCTCCTAGATCGGCGCTTACCGAGTCGTCCGAGGGCCGCGCGGGGCCTGGCGGCGCGCGCGGCCCTGAGCGGGGCAGCGTCGAGGTGGCCGGGGCCGGGACTGTCGAGCCGGGCGGCGAGGGCGGCGGCCTCGTAGGCTCGCTCATCGGCGCAAAAAAGAGGGACGAGGCCGGAGTGGCCTGGACTCGGATCAGCGACGGTCAGAAAACCGACGTCAAGCGACAGGCCGAGGCGGCGATCGAGCGTCAAGTCGCCGCGCTCGCTGCAGGAGAAGCCACCGAGGGGGCACCCTCTGCTCGCAAGGGTGAGGACGCCGAGGAAGGCGTCGGGAAGCGGCTGTCGGACGTGCCCGCGTCGGCCTTTCTGGCCGTCTCGCTCGGGACGCAGGGCATGGAACCCGAGGACGAAGCGTGGAGCGGCGCAAAGGACGGCGCGACGAAGCCATCTTCCAGAATCCCTTTTGACGAGGACCAAATGCCGCCTTTCAAGGCTCCCGTCGGCGTTGAGAAGCCGGCCGCGTCGGCTCCTGCTTTCGAGGGCGTTTCGAACGCCTCCGGGCGCCTCCCGAGCGCTTCCAGGCTTCCTCCGTCGCCGTCTTTTGCCCATCCCTCTGCTTCCTCTTCCCCTCCACCGCCCTCTTCGTCTGCGCTCTCGACGATTGCGTCTGCGACCGGCACCGCCGCGCTCAGCGCCGCGATCGTGTACGCCATTGCGGCGCTCTCCCCAGCTCGCGCCTCAGCGCCGTCCGCGCGGCTTCCGTCGCGGCGGCTGCGGCGGGTCGTGCTGGCGGCCGCGGTGCTCTCGGCGGCCGGCTACTCGGCACACCGCGCCTGGAGCTCGCGTCGCGCGCGGCTGTGGCGTCGCATCATCGGGCGCGCCATCGCCGCGCTCGAGGCCGGCGGGCAGGTGGTCGCCGACTGCGTCGACGAGATCGAGGCCCTGCTGAACGACGCGCAGCCGGACGCAGCGCCTGCACTCGTCGGGAAGGGGGCGGGCCCTGCGCCCGCTCGCGGGGCGGCACACGGCTCGGCTCCTCCCGCCGGCGTGCAGTCCGTCTCGTCGTCCGCGCTGGACCCGTTGGCTTCGCGGGCGCGCACCAGGACGGTCTCGCTGCTGTCTTCGCTGGTGGCGGACGAGCGGATTCGCGAGACGGCCTCGACGGCCGTGGCCGTGGGCGTGCGCGGCGCCATCCGTGGCGTCGCGCAGGCCGTCGGCGAGCTCCTCGGCGGCGAGGGCACCCAGGGCGGCCGCCGCGCCTCCGGCCTCCCGGCAAGCCTCGGGACCATTTTCGGCGACCTCGGGCGCTCGAGCCTCTTCCGCCCCGCGGCCGCCGGGCCGCAGTCGGCGCTCGCGCTACCCCCCTCGGCGGCGGGTTCCCACGAGGGCACCGTCGTCTCGTCGGACGCTTCCGCGCCCAGCGTCGGCCCCGCGGCATCTTCCGGCATCTCGTTCTCGGCGCGGATTGGCGTACTGACGTCGTCTTCGCTTCTTCGGCCCGCGCAGAGCGCGCGCGAGGCGGGCGCGGTGGGAACCGAGGCTGCACGCCAGATGCACGAGGCCTCGGCGCAGCTGGCGCCGCTGCCCTCGTTCGCGCTGCTCGCCCTCGCCGTCGCGGCCAGATCCGCCGCGGAGGGCGCCGTGATCGCCGGAGCCACCGAGGCGCTGCGCGCGATCGGCGCCGCAGCGACGCCCGGGGACGCCCGGGCCAGGGGAGCGGGCAGCCGGGGCGGCACCTCCTCGACCACCAAGGCGCTCCTCCCCGCGTCCGGTCGCTTGCTGTCGCGCCCATCGCTTCCTGCGCCTCTGCCTGGTCCAGTCGCGTCGGTGCTGGCCGACCCGTCGACGCGCGCCATGGTGCTGGGCGCGGCAGCCGCACTGGGCGGGGGAGCGGCCGCGGCGGGCCTCGAGAAGGCGGCCGAGCTTGCCACGGACACGGTGCTGCGCGTGGCTGGCGCCCCGGAGATTTCCGTGCTCGTGAAGGCGCTCGCCGGAGGCTTTGCGGACGGCGTCGTGCGCACCGCCATCGACGAGCTCCGCAACGGAGGGCATCGCGCCGGGGACGAGGAGGATGCCGACGACGCGAGGGACCGCGTCCTGGAGCGGTCCTGGAAGGACCTCGAAGAAGCCGAGACGCTCGGGGCCGGTGGCGGAGACCGCGGCGACGCAGACTCGGACGCGACGAGCGCCGCCGAAGGAGGGCTCGACGCGTCGTCCGTGGCACCCGTCGTTGCTGCCCCAGGCACCGCCGCTGTCGCCGCAGCCAAAGCCACCAAAGCCGCCTCCAGCGGTCTGCGCGCGTCGTCGCCGTCTCCGGCGTCCGGGCGCGCGTCCTGCGAAGCTTCGTCCACCCACGCGCACCGTCTTCTGCTCTCGGATCTGGAGCCTTTTTCGAAGCCTCCGCCGCAGTGCGCCTCGACGGCCGATTCGGAGCTCTCGCTGTCGGTCTCGGCGCTGCCTGCCATGTCGCGCTCCTCGTGCCAGGCGCTGCAGGCCGTCTACGCGGCCACCGTCGAGGGCGGAACCTTTGATCCGCACTCGCTGGGCGAGTCCATGAGCACCGCGGACTACGCGCGCGCCGTCGAAAAGCCAAGTCGAAAAGCCGAGGTCGAGGCCCCCAAGGGCGCAGGACGCCTCGCCAGGAGAGCCGCGCCCCAAGGCGGCAAGCTCCCGCAGCATCTCCTGCCCTCGTCGCCGCTCGAATCGCCGCGCACGCCGTCGCCGCACGGCGCGGAGCGGCAGCCGGCGAGGCGCGCGTCGTGGTTTGACGCGGGAGAGGCGGCGGGCAGAGGCGCCGCGCGCCTTGCGGCCCGGAGCGCCGGCGCGCCGGGCTCCTCGCCGTTCGAGATGATCAAGGCTGCAGGCAAGGCCATGGTCGGCGACCCCGAGGGACGCAAGCTGGTCGGCGACGCCTTTGGCGCAGCGCTCGTCGGAGGCGGCCGCGCCGTCGTCGAAGAGCTTGGCTGGCCCGCCGTCGCCGGAAGCCTCTCGGCCGTTGTGGCGCTCTTCGCCCTCGTCCACGTCATCCTCGGACTGCTCGTCAGAATCGCGTTGGGATGGTGATTTCGATTCGGAGCCGATGAATGTCGGACGAAACTCGGATGGCACAGGCATCGGATGGGATGGTACCTCCGCAGCCGCAGGAAACAGCGCAAAACGCGGCCCGGTCCACGCGGCCGCCGAGGCGGTCCGATGCACATGCAGATCTCCATCCCTCGCGCGTCGCCCCATCGCCGATCGCGCCCGTTCCGCGCCGAGCGTTGCCCCTTTTTGTTCCTTGGTTCTTCCAATCGACGCTCGCTCAAAGCTCAGCCGTCTTCACGTTGCCCCGCGCTCTCGACTCGCTCGGCAACTCTTCTGCATCTCTGCACCTCAAACAGGCGCATTGCCCAAGCGCCAGTCGCCAACCTCGTCGTCGTGCGGACGTCTTCTGTTTTTTAGGCCACGAACGCACCACATGCTGACCACGATTTTTTCCTTTTTTCATTGCCTTACGTCCCCGCACTTTTATGCCTTTTCCCCCCACTTGTTCTTTTCCGGTCTGCTCCATACGGCAAGTCGAACGTTTTCGTCACCCCCCCCCTCCCCCACGTAGCGACGTTTTTTTCCCCGGACCGTCTCCGGCCCTTTTCCGGATCTTTTTTCTTGCCACACCTGGCAACTCTTCAACCCTCCACGCAACGCCGCGCGACGACCTTTTGCCCCCCTCATCCTCGCCCCTACTTTCCCCCTCTCCCTTTTGTGTGCCCTTCTTTCCTTCTTTTCTCCACCTCCCCTCTTTCCCTTTTCGCTGCCTTTGCGCCCGCAGGATTGTTTTCCTCAACGCGTGTTGCGTTTATCTGTTTTTTTTTCTCGCAGCGTACGCTGCCCCGAACGTCGAAGATCCTTTCCCGTTCACGTTTAACGCCCGCATTTCCGTTCACATTTCCGTCCTCTTGATGCGGCTCTGCCCTCTGCTCGTCTTCCCTCGCCCCATTTCCCTCTGTTTCTTTCCTTTTCCCCTCTTGCGTTTTTTTTTCTCGTTTCGGTCTTCCTTTTGCATTCCCACACACGCTCGAGCGTGCGTTTTCCCCGCCCGAACGGCTGCAATGCCACGTGGCCAACGAGGGGAAGAAGAGAGAAAGAGGGGGGATGGAGAGAAAAGGAAAGAAACAAAGGGAGAAAAAGCGGGGAATTCCCCTTGTCTTTTTCTACTGTGCATGGAATGTGTGCGATCCTTACTGTACGCCATCTTTAGGTTCGTCTCTTGGTTTCGGTCCTTCGAATCCCTTGACGGCAGCTCCGTCAGCGATCCAGGCGACGGCCGCTTCGACCATGTCGTTTGCGCCTTGGTCTTTTCGAAAGTTGTGGTCTCCGCGCACGAAGCGGACCTTGGACCCCTTGGTGAGGCTGGAGGCCCAGGCGGACTCTTCGGGCGCGACGGTTTCGTCCTCGAGGCCGTGCAGGAAGAGCAGCTCTGCCGGCCCCTTGGCCGCGAGCTCGGCCACGGCCGCGACGTCGATGCCCGCGCGCGCGAGAAAGTCGTCGCGGCGCTTGATCCACGTGCCCCACGACTCGTTAGAGACGATCTCGGGAGACGACTCGAGCTGCTCCAGGATGTCAGCGCCGTGGCGCTGACGCAGCCCGTCCAACATGCGGAACCGACCGGAAAGACACACGATGCGAGGAACGTACGGCGGAGGAACCGTGAACGCCGGATCTGACGACAAACCGGGCACCGGAAGACCACGCAGGGGGGGCGACGAAAACGTCCGAGCCCCAGAGGCGGCGGCAGCGCCACTCATCGCCTCACAACCCCCAGAGCCCTTGGCACCGCCCGCCTGCTGCTGCTGCTGCTGCTGCTTTGCCCGCAGCTCGCAGTCCTGCTGCTGCTTGGCCGCAAACAGGAGGGCGTTGAAGCCGCCCTTGGAGTGCCCCAGAAGCGCGACGACGCGAAAGCCGCGCGCCTCGAGCGCGCGCTTGCCCGCCGCGGCCTCGGCCGTCTCGTCGTCATGGTTGCACAGCCGAAACTCCTGGCGGCTCTCAGAGGCGCCACGGTACGCCAGGGGATGGTCGAATCGAAGCGACGAAACACCACGAGCGGCCAGCGCAGCGGCAAGACGGGGGAAATTGCAGTACCGCTGATTGGACAGGTAGCCGTGGCACAGCAGAGCCGCGGGACGAGGCTCGTCCCCAGGCGAAACCGCAGCCGAGGACGCAGGCTCGCACAGCGTCCCGCTCAGCGTCTCACCGCGGCGGCTCGTAAAACGCACCACAGTCTCTACGCAAAAGGGGAGAGGGGGAAGGTAAGCGAACGATACGAAGGAATAAAACGCGAGACCGAAAACGCGAGTAGAAAGAGAAACGGAGCGACGACCATCGTGTGATGAATGCGAACGGACATGACCCATCGGGAGAGAAAGGGACACGCACATCAAGAAAGAAAGAGAGAGAGAGAGAGAGAGAGAGCGAGAGAGAGCAGAAAAGGGAGAAGGCTGTGACGGAAACGATGTTGCGTCGATGGACGAGGGGCGTCGGAAAAAGCCCACCGAATGGTCGGCGCACCAGAGTGCAAAGCGCACGGCACGCGCCCGCAAGCAAGCGGACACGCTCGGGGCCCTAGCTCGCCGACGTGTTGCGGAGGCGGCCGAGCGGGTGACCGCAACGTACTGTGTGCTATAGCTACTCCCTGATTATCTACCAGCTTCTAGCAATGCGTGCCCGATCCGACGTTGAAGTATTCGATCCCACGCTCCCCTTTTTCCCGTCTTGACGATCTGCCATGACACGTCAACAGGTTGTGGCCGCGCGCACCCACCCCGGACCTCTTCCGCACCTCGAACATCTTCGGACGCCATGGTCGAGTTTTGCCGAGACGAGAAAGGAGCAACTGGGTGGTGGGAAAAGGCGGCTGCAGACGGGAGCGTGCTCGAGCCACTTGTCGCACAACTGACGACCTGGAGCCGGCGCTCGGGCGATGCGAGAGCGCTCCGAGGGAGCCGAGCTTTCCGAACAAACTTTCCGAAAGGGGGTCCGGACCGCGCGCGAGAACTCGCGGGCGGAAGCGGCAGAACCCTCGCAGAGGTCGCGTTCGCGCCCCGGGGCTCGAGCAAACCTGGCCTGTTTTTTGCGGCGGGGGCCGCCACGGCCCCGCGAGGCGAGGTGCTCGTGGCTACGCGTTCCAGCTTCGGGCGCTCGCAAAGCTCAAAGACACCCGGAGCAAAAGCGATCGCGACAACGAGGGCAAATAAAACGCGCACTCGAAGCCAGGGCGTGCGCGGTGACGACTTGGCGCCGGTGCGACCCGGCCGGCTTTGCCTGGCTGGCAGGACCGCGCCCCGCGCGCCAAAGGGCGCGGGAGCCTGGACCTGCGCGTCTCGGGTCGGCGGACGCGCGTGCCCGCGCGGATCGTTTGACGGCTTTCGTTTCGGATCCGGATCTGTGTCTCTGGCGTGTTTTTTCGGGCGCGTCGAGCGCGTGCGCCTGGCCTGCATTCTCGGGCTGCGTCGTCCGCGAGCTCTCGCGCGGCGGTCCGTCGCGACGCCGGGCGTGGTATGATGAGCCGGCGAGCGTCTGGCGCCGCGGGTGGTGGGGATGCGGGCGGAGAGGGATGGACTGGTGGTGGGGATGCGGGCGGAGAGGGATGGACTGGTGGTGGGGATGCGGGCGGAGAGGTGTGGGCTGGTGCCGTTACTGCTGACGGTGGCTTCGCGGAGGACCGTGCGGAGGCGTTTTCCGCCGTGGACGCGGTTCCGTCGCCGCTGTGCGAGGTCCATTCTTCGCCCTCGGACGCGGCGGAGCGGGTGCTTGCGACGTTGGCTCTGCATCTCGGTCTGCCCGGGGAGAGCCCTCCCGACCCTCCCCCCTCTGGCACGGCTTCCCCCCCAGGGCCTCTTTCGTCGTACGCGTCTCTTTCTCGGCGCGGCCCGCCGTCCTTATTCTCGCAGCGCATGCCCAGCGTGCGTCTCGTGGACGTCGAGTCTTCCGAGGCCTTTGCGCCGGACGTCTTCCTGCCCCGGACGCACGACGCCGGCGGCGGGGGCGGCGGGGGTGGCGTTCCCGGCCCACCCTCGCCCCCTCCCCGCCGGCGCGGAGGCTGGGGCTGGCGCGCCGGCGGCGAGGCAGTCGACGAGCCGGGCTGGAGCGACGACGACGTTGCGAACGACGCACGGGGATGGGGTGAGGGGATCGCGAGCGACGCGGCAGGCGGGGAGGTGGGCCGGGAGGCGGGTGGGGAGGCGGTCGGAGGCGTCGCTTCGGGCCCTGGCGTGGCGTCAAACGGCCAATTTCAGTCTGCCTTTGCGCGGGCTGAGTCGGCAGCGCAGCGGGCGGGGGTCGGAGAATCCGGCGCGCGGAACGAGGGACCGACGGTCGCACCGCCCCCGACTTCCCTGCACCCGGCTCCCGACGTTGCGTCGTCCGGAAGTCTTCCCGAGCCTCCCCTCCCCGACGCGCGGTCGCTGCCGGGCGCTGTCGTTCCGCCCTCCTTCGTGCCCCCGGGAATTCCCGGATCGCCCCCCTTTGCCGGCGTCGCTGCGCCGTCTCCCTCCGCGCTCGCCTCTTTCCCGCACGACGCACGCTCCGACGCCTCCCGCGGAGAGGTCGGAGCGCGCGCCGTGCCTGGCGTCGTGCTGACTTCCTCTTCGTCCTCGTCGTCGTCGTCGTCGTCGTCGGCGGCGGCGGCGGCGGCGGCGGCGGAAGTCGCGTTCCCGATCGCGTCCGGTTCGTCGCGACTTCTCGTCCCGGAGCCTCCGTCCGGGCGTTCGGGCGTCGCGCGCTTCGCGCCCTCTGCGCCCGCTTCCCGGTCCGCTGTCTTTTCTCCTTTGCCCTTTTCGATGGCCTCGTGTCGTTCTCTTCTCGCGCGTCGTCCTCGGTTCTCCCTTCCGGGCGGCCTTCGCGAGACGCTCTCGACGCCTTCGCTCGGGGACCCCCGATCACTGCTCCCCCCCCGGCTGCGGGCGCCGCACCACACGGCCGTCGAGATTGCTCGCGCCCGGGCGCGCGACCTCGTTCTGATCCTGCGCCTGGCCGTTCGCCTGGCGTCCCACGTCGTGCGCGGCTGGCGATGGCTGTTCATGTTCTCTCGTCTGGTCCTCTACGCCGCCATCCTCCTGCCGGGCTTTCTGCAGGTCATCGGCTTCTACTTCTTCTCGCCGCGCGTCATCCGCTCGGTGCCCTTTGGAGGCGCCGCGCGAAACATGGCGGACGTCTACCTCCCGAAGCGCACCGCCCAACGCCGGGGCAGGGGCAGGGGCGGCGGAGCTGGGACGAGGCCGGGGCGAGCGGAAGGGGGCGAGCGCGAGAGCGAGGCGCTGGGGCAGCGAAACGCCTCGTCAAGCTCTTGTGGCGGAGGAGAGGAGCCAAACGGCGACGCGTCGTTGCCGACGTCTCCTCGCTCGCTGCACCCCGTGGTCATCTTCGTGACGGGCGGCGCGTGGGTGATCGGGTACAAGGCGTGGGGCGCCCTGTTGGCCCGGCGCCTCTCGCACCACGGCGTGCTGGTCATCTCACTCGACTACCGCAACTTTCCCCAAGGCACCGTCGAGGACATGCTTCGGGACGTCAACGCGGGCATCGCCTGGGCGCTCGGAGCGGTGCCCGCCTACGGAGGCGACCCGAACGCCGTCTTCCTCGTCGGCCAAAGCGCAGGAGGACACCTCACCTCCCTCGCCGTCCTGGGACAGGCGCTCAGGGCAGCGCAGGAGACCGGGCCGGCGGGGGGCCTGCGCGCCGGAGAACGAAGAACGGCGGGGGAGCGCGGGGCAGCACGCGGCGGCGCCGAGGACCGAAGCGCGCAAAACGCGCCAGAAGCGGCGGATTCGAACGGACGCACGCGGCCTTTGAAGGCGGCGGATTCGAACGGACGCAGGCGGCCTTTGAAGGCGGCGGAATCGCCGGGGGAGGCCTGCGCCACGCGAGCGCCGCTCCGAAACCCCGAAGCTGAGGCGCCGCGGCCTCGCGACGTGCCCGCGGCGGCCTCCGCTCAGCTCCCGGCGCCCCTCGACCCTTCGCGGGCGCTCTCTCCCGCTCCGTCCGCTCTCGGCGCCGACCTCCAGGGGACCTCGTTCGCGCAGCACGCGCCCTTGCCCCCCAAACCGTCGTTCGCCCAGAGGCCCCCCCGCGGCTCTCCGCCGCTGCCGCCAGGGCCCGCGTCTTCGGCGCCCTCGTTCTCCGGCCAGCCCTCGCGCGCCTCCACGCCGCCTCCGCTGGCGGGGTATCGGACGCCGAGCGCGTGCGGGAGCTCGTCCGGCGAGTCTGGCGCGCGCACCTCGACGGAGGCGCTGGGGCGGCTCGGCTCGCCGGGCCTCATCTGGCCCGTCGCCTCGTCGCGCGCGGCCGCGCCCGGGCCGACCTCGCGCTGGGACGAGGGAGGCATCGTCGTCGTAGAACGGTACGCGGAGCAGAGCGAGGATGACGCGAGGCGCGCGACCGAACTGGACGCGCTGGTCGCCTCGCCCAGCGCGGCTCTCACGGGCGACGCCATGGCCGACAGAGCCGAAACCCGACCGGGAGGCCTCGACCCGCTCTTCGCCAGGGGACGACGGCACGGGCAGCGAAGCGAGAGCCGCCAGGGCACGCGCGAGCGGGGCAACGCCGCAGGCTCTGCGCCGCTCGTCTCGGATGCCGCGGCGCCTCTGCTCAACCACCACCGCACCATGGTCATGACCGAGGGAGCGGGGAGCGACGCGGGCGGCGCGCTCGGATGCAAGGGGAACGACCTCGAATCTCTTCCAGAGTGTGGGATTCCAGCGCTCGCGTCCTCGTCCGCCCCCGCCGCCCCCGCCGCCTCCGCCGGCCGCGCCCCGGCGTACCCTCCCGCCGACTCGCCCGAAACGTTTGCCCGGATCGCGGCATCGCCGGCGTGGGATCCGCGGCGCGTGCGCGGCTGGATCGGTGTCTCTGGCGTGTACGACCTCGTGTCCATCTCCAAGCACATGGCCGCGCGCGGCTTTGGCAGCGATGCCTTTCGGAGCATCATGGTGGCGCTCGGCCGGCCCAGGCTCGAGCTGCTGTCGCCCGCTCGGGCCGTGCGGCTGCTGCCGGAGGAGGCGCTCGCGCTCGTGCCGCCCTCGCTGCTCTTGCACGGCACCGCAGACACGACCGTGCCCTTTTGGATCGCGATCGAGCACGAGGAAGCGCTGCGGCGCGTCGGCATCTCCACCTCCCTGCGGCTCTACCGCAACAAGACGCACACGCAGCCCATCGTCGAAGACCCCATGCGAGGAGGCAGAGACGAACTCCTCGACGACGTTCTCGCAGCCGTCACGGGCGTCCCGCAACACAACCGACAAAACCCACTCATCCCCGCATCGCTCATCGACCTCGCAACCTGGATCTCACCCTTTTGACGCACGCAGGCCGAACGACAAACGCCGAACGCTCGAGGCGAAACGGAGAAACCATGGCCTTTTCCGGAACAACGACAACGCGAAGCGATGATTCTGCACGCCCATGGCAACCGCAGCGCAACTGCACTCTCACACGGCCTGCACAACCACACCACTTTGTTTTCACTCCTCTTCCAGAGTTGCCTCGCTTCGCCCTTGCCCCTTTTTCCAGAGTCGCCTTGCTTCGCGTCCGTTTTTATTTTTTTTTTTGTCCCTGTTGCTTGCTATGAGGACAAGAGATTGTCAACAACTTTTACGAGGCGGCTTTATCTTCACGCCTTTTTCACGCCTTTTTTTTTTCGTCTCTGCAATGTGTCACCGCCATCCCGTTTCAACCCCCCAGCCGTCTCAATTCCTTCTTGGTCTTCAACAACAATCGCGCGCCGTCAAGCTCGCACGCTGAATTGCCCGTTTCGGAGACGTCTTCCCGTTCCCGCCGTTGGGTGCCTGTTTTTCCGCGCGCGCCTTTTGCACGCGTCGCCGCCTCTGCTCGCACCTTTCCGCGCCTTCTCCACGCCTTTTCGGCCGCAGCACGGGGCGCTTCCCCCGATTTTCAGTCTTCCTTTCCCTTTTCCGTTCATCTTGACGCCCCTTTTCGCCTGCTTTTTCGCTGCGCTGCTCGCGTCCTCCCGCCCCCTGGCCGACGACCGAGCCCTTTTCTATCCCCTGTGCACTCCCGTTTGCCCGTTTGT
>PEIA01000147.1:0-22960 GCA_003613005.1 Prototheca ciferrii
TGAGGGGAGAGGGGGGGGGGGAAGAAGAGGTCGAAAAAAAAAAAAAAGGGTGAACGAACGAGCCGAAACCACACAGCCGAAAAGAAAACGTGAAACAGACCCAACCCACACAGACGGGCAGACAGGCAGGCGGGCAGGTGGACGGCGAGCGCCGCTCGGTGCCCAGCGCTTGGGGCTCCCAAGAGATGGGGGGGCCTGCGCCCTGCGCTGGGAGACCGTCGATCCCCCGCCGAGCGCCTCCCGAGCGCTTCGGCCGGATCGGGCCGCCCGGCGCACCGCACGCACCCTCTCACGGCGGCACCCCCACCCCTCTCCACCCGACCAGCCCCACCCGATCCCCCGCCGAGCGCCTCCCGAGCGCTTCGGCCGGATCGGGCCGCCCGGCGCACCGCACGCACCCTCTCACGGCGGCACCCCCACCCCTCTCCACCCGACCAGCCCCACCCGATCCCCCGCTCCTCGCTCTCCTCCCTCGTTCGGTTCAAATGCGCGCGCGGGAGGTGGGGGCGGGGCGTTCGACGCCAAGACGCGCCGCGTCTCGTCCGCTGTTGACATTTCAACGCGCGCCGCGCCGCCAAAGAGACTCGCGCGCGCAACCCGGCGTCGACGCGCCGCGAGGGTGATCACGGCCGACCGCCGGCCGCGAGCGAGCGCAGCGCAAAACGGCCCGACGAGAGCCGTTCCAAGTCCGCTCGACGCATGTGGAGTTTCGGAGCAAAACGGCAGTCGCAATAGTCAAGCTGGGGGGAGCGGCACGCGCGCACCTCGGCGTCCTGGGCGAGGGCGCCCATGGCCAGAGCCAGCACCAGGGCTGCGAGGCCCAGCGAGCGGAACGACCGCATTGCGGCACGTAGTCGATGCACGCGCCTCTCCGGGCGATAGCTAAATCCCACAGGGAGAGAGTCGGCCGCACGGGGCGCGTCGGCGCCGCCTCGATCGCGGTCGGCCGCCGCAGCGTTCGCTCGGCGGGAACCACCCGCCGGCGCCCGGGCGATCTGCGCACGCGCCCTGCAGGCGCGCGGCCCCGTCAAGTCCCGGCGCCCACCGCAGACCGCGGAGCGGAGGGGGGACCGCCGTTTGCACGCGCAAGATGGCCACTCGAACGCGCACGGGGAGGGAAGCCGAGCCCGTCGAGGAGTCGACCACCGTGCGCCGTTGGGAGCGCCGCTGGGAGGACGTCAACCCCAAGGCCGTCCGAGGCCTGCGCGCCCTACGCTGGGTGCAGCTCCCCGAAAGTGCGCGCGCCGAGGGACGCGCTGAGCGGCGGGCGCGGCGCGACGCGCGGCGTCTCGTTGCCATCCGCGTTTGTTGCAGCGAGCGGATCGACGTCCAGCGAGACCCGCGGCGCCCGGGCCAGGCGGGATGGCGAACGGAAGGCACGCTCCGGGGCGAAAGGCAAGTGGCACGGGACATGAGCCCGGACGTGGGCCGGACATGGGCCCGGCCGAGGCCGACGAGACCCCAACCCCCCCAATCATTCCCTCCTTTCGTGCAGGCGAAGGGACTCCCGATCCGTCGACGCTTTCCGCGAGCACTCTGGTTCCTGCCACGGAGGAAGAGACGCTTGATCTTTTGGTGCGCGCGCGGGAGACGATGCAAGGGACGCAGCGAGGATCGCTCGGGCAAAAAGCGGTGGGAGAATGGGAGGGTGGGAGGGTGGAAGGAGGTCGATGGCTCGTCCTGTGGCCTTTTGTTCCCTAGAGGTTCACCCCAGTTCCCCCCTCGCTTTCTCTTGGCAGTGTCTCCCGATGCCTCCGCCTCCACCGCCTGAACCGATGGACATGGAGCCTTCCGGCGCTTCCAAGTTCAAGCTGAAATTCAAGCTCAAAGTCACTCCAGGGGACAAGTAAGAAAAGGGCAAGGGTGTTATCGATCCCGCTCGACCTCGACTTTTTTTTTTTTTTCTCGTCCGAGCACTCGACTGCCCTCATCGCACCTCGACGGCTCGCGAGCACCTTTTCGCAGCCGTCCTTCGCCGTCTTCTTTGCCCCGTTTCATTGCCGGCGTTGTAACCGCCTGATCTCGCTCGCCGCCCTTTCTCTCTCGCGGCTCTCCCCGCATGCGCGTGCTCCTGTCTGCTGATGTCATCTGCGTCGCATCGGTGCAAAGGTTCGCGCGCGCGACCTCCTCGACTCGCATCTCGCTCCGCGATGGGGCGCTCGCTGCGCCAGCCTTCGATGCACGCTTCCTCGCGACGAGCCAGGACAGCTTTTCGGCCGTGTCGTCGGTGGGGGTCTCGGCGTTTGCTGCGAGTTCCATCGCGAAATCTTCCGCAAAGGGTTCGCATGGTAAAAGGAGCTCTTTGCAGGTGTAGCCCTTGAGGCCGCTCGGCTCGATGCCCTCGAGTTTGGGGGAGAGCTTGCCGCCCAGCCTGGACTTTTCCATTCAATGCAAGAAAATGCCAGTAGGCGCCAATTGGCGTCGCGCCCAAAGTCGAGCGTGCGGGGTTTCTTCTTTCGGGTCGACTCGTCTGCGGCGTCCAGCGTCGCTACAGCGCAGTTCCAGTCGCCCGCGGGAGCCGTGCCAGCGCCTTGCGTTCCGTCGCCCTCGGGAGCTGTGCCAGCGCCTTGCGTCCCGTCGCCCTCGGGAGCCGCGACGTCGAGCGGCGTCCGGCCCTCGGCGCCAGCGCGCGCGCGCGCGCGGCCGCCAGGGCCGAACAAAGCCGCCAGCCGCGTCGCATCGACCTTGGAGGCCTCTCTCTCTCTCTCGTCGAATCTTTCGACTGGCCGGCGCGATGGCGCCGCTCAGTCGAAATACATCGACGCGTTCGCGTCTAGGAGCGACAGATACTGGCGTATGGACGCGCGACGCCGACTTTGAAGCCAGGCGACGCCACAACGGAGCGGAGGTGTGCTCGCCTCCCGCGCAAGGGTTTCGATCGCGCGGCACTCCGCATTTCCGCGCGGGCGCTCGCCGCGCACGGCGTCGGGAGGTGTCAGGAGGTGTCTGGTGGCTGATCGCGCGCAGCGCAGCGCTCCCGAGTGGCCCCCGCACGGCCGAACGCGCTCCCCGCGCGGATCTGGCCCTAGGGTAGAAGAAGGGGGAGCGGGGTCGGGGTGGCGGTGCCGGCGGAAACGGCGGCAGGGGGAGGGAAGCGGACGAGGCGCTAGGGCAGGAGCCGAGCAGCTGGGGCCGTTTCCTGACCGCCGTCCGACGCCGTGTCCCTGCAGTCTTCGCTTGGCAAAACGTGGAAGCTTCTCGTGACCGCCTGGGCTTCTCTCGGCGTCATCTATGGAGGTGCGTCATGGAGCCGAGAAAAGGGAGGGGGAAACGGTGGGTGCACGAAACGCTGTTGGGAGCTAACGGTGTCCAAAAGTCTGGGGCGCCCTTTGCTCCCAGGCGGTGGGGGTGGGTCTTTTTTTTTTTCGAGTCGGCTGCCCGAAAGTCGATCATCTCGAGGTGGATTTTGGACGGGTTTCGAAGCGTGCGCCTAGTAAACAGCGTCCCGGTCGGAGGCCATCGACTTGCTTACGACCGCCCTGCGATCGCCTCGTTCGCCTCGTCCTTCATCATCCCACATGCAACACCTGCTCTCCTCTCGACCGTCTCGACCCGTTTCCCCCCTCTCCTTCCCTTTCCCTCGCTTGCTGCAGATCTCGGCACCTCTCCGCTTTGTGCGTTTGTTCGCACGGAGCGTGTACACAGAATGCATCCGTTGTTGTTGTTGTTGTTGTTGTTGTTATCGTTCTTCTTCTTCTTCCCCCTCTTGCGCTGTCGAGTTGTCTCGTTTGTGTGCCGTGCTTTTCCTTCTTTTCTTTCTCACTTTCTTCTCCGTCTCCCCTCCCCTCTCCCAAAACGTTCTTGCAGACACGATGTCGAACATGTTTGCTGAAGGCCTTCCTGAGGAGCGTTTGCACGTGCTCGGTGGGTGTTCGATGATTCTGTGGTCGCTGGTGTTGTTGGTGTTGGTCAAGTACGTGATCATTGCGTTGTCGATGGACGACAACGGCGAGGGCGGCGCGTTTGCGCTCTACTCGCTCATCTGTCGGACGTGTTCGATCGACCCGGTGCCCGGTCGGTCGGCCGACCCCACCGACGTGGGCCTCCGGCTGTACGTGATGCCTCGCTGGGAGCGTCACCTCCAACGCAAGCTGTCTGCGCGTCTGCGTCGCTTCGTGCTTTCCTCCAAGCGCGCGCAGCGCGCTCTGCTGGGCGCCGCGCTCGTCGCGGTGTGTCTGATGATGGCGGACGGCGTGCTGACGCCCGCGGTTTCGGTCATCTCGGCCATCGAGGGCATTCGGCACCAGACGGGCCTGAGCGACGGCGCCGTGGTCGGCACGTCGTGCTGCATCATCGTGGCTCTCTTTTCGTTCCAGTCCAAGGGCACGAGCGCCGTTTCGCGCTGGTTCAGTCCCGTCATGGTTTGCTGGTTTTTGGCCATCGGGGGCATCGGCCTCTGCAACCTGCTTTCGATCGACCCCAGCGCCGCCGAGGCTCTCTCGCCGCTCACGCTCGTGCGCTACGTGCGCTCGCGCCCGCTCACGGCCTGGCGAGGCATGGGATCGGCCATGCTGGCCATCACCGGCGCCGAGGCGCTCTTCGCCGACCTCGGGCACTTCGACGCGCCCTCGGTGCGCCTCGGCTTTGTGGGCTTTGTGCTCCCCTGCCTCGCGCTCTCCTACCTGGGCCAGACGGCGGTCATCCTGCACGCCCCCGAGGCGGCCCCGACGGCCTTTTGGTCCGCCGTCCCCACCCGGCTCTACTGGCCCATGGTCGCGCTCGCGACGGTCGCGGCCGTCATTGCCAGCCAGGCCCTCATCACGGGCTGCTTCTCCATCGTGCAGCAGGCCATCGCGCTCTCGTGCTTTCCGCGCGTCACGCTCGTGCACACAAACCCAGACGCCCCCGGGCAGATCTACTCGCCAGAGGTCAACGCGCTCCTGGCCACCGGGACGCTGCTCGTCACGCTGGTCTTCCGAACGGGCCCGGCCGCCTCGGCCGCCTACGGCCTCGGCATCGCCTGCACCTTTCTGCTGACCACCTTTCTCTTCTCGATCGTCATGCTGCTGACGTGGGAACTGCCGATCGTCTTCGTCGTCGCCGTCTACGTCGCCTTCTCCTGCGTCGAAGCGACCTTTGTCTCCTCCAAGTGGTGCTGACCATCCGCACGGTGCCCGTGCCCGTCGTCGACGACTCGGAGCGGTACCTCGTCCGCGCCCTCGAGTTTCCGGGGTTTTTCCACGCCGTCGCGAGGTTTGGGTACACCGAAGAGGTGCGGCAGGACGCGACCTTTGTCAAAACCATGCTGGGGGAGATCAGAGCCTATCTCTCGCCCGAGATCGCCGACGAACAGGCCGAGGCCCTCGCGAGGGGGGACGCAGGCTCCACTCTCGGAACCGCCTCGGACCGCTTCCGGAAACAGCTCGCGGCCGCAGCCAGGGAAATTGCAGCCCAGAAGCGACTCGGAGCCGATGGAGGCGCGCCCAGCGGAGGATTCGGATTCGGATTCGGATTCGGATTCGGTTTCGGAGCGGACGGCCATGGCGGAGCGGACGGAGCGGCGCACCGACCCGACTCGGAGCGACGGGCTTTCCCCTTCCAGCCCGCCTCGTCCAGGGCGCCGGCGCCCTCGCCGCTGGCGTCGGTGCAGGACCGCGCCGGCGCTGGCGCGCTCTCCTCGCTGGGCGCAGACTCGCCGCGCGCCGCGGGCGGAGAGGTCGCGGGTTCGAACCAGAGCACGCTTTCGGCGCCGTCGCGGGACCTCTCGCTGACGCCGGGCTCGGCCCGAGGCGACGGCAAGCGCCGCGGCCTGGCCGCCATCGCCTCGCTCTTCCGAGCTGCGCAGGGCCTCGAGGAGGAAGAGGCCGAAGAGGGCCGCGCGTCGAGGGACGGAGAGCGCCGGACGACCGGGCAGCCGGTGGCGGGGGCGGCGACCCAGGACGACGGCACCTCCGCTCGCGGCCTCGCCGCTCCCCTGCTCGGCCAGTCCGAGGCGGGGGCGGCGGCGGCGGCGACCGCCGCTTTCGGCTCCCCGACGGCCTCTCCTCCGCCTCTTCCTGCTTCGCCTCCTCCTCCGTCGCTGCAGTGGGTGCAGCAGCCGTCGCGTCTGCGCGCGGACGTCCGTTCGCGCCGGTCGCGACCCCCGATCCCTCGCTTTGGCGAGTCGGCGGCCGACCACGAGCTGGAGATGCTGGACCGGGCAGAGCGCTTTGGAGTCTCCTTCCTGGTGGGCCACAGCAAGCTCGTCGCGGGCGATGACCGCAACGCGCTCGTGCGAGGACTTGTCAACGTCGCATACGGAACGCTCATCGACCTTGCGCAACCGAGGGTGGCCGCCTACAAGATCGCGCCCCAAAGCGTCGTGGAGATCGTCGTGCCCATCTGGGTCTGAGCACGCTGCATTTCTTTGTACTTGATCGTGCTCCACGAGTCGAGAAGTGCTTTTTTTTTTTTTTTTTTTCATGCAACCTGCGAATAGCGAGCATCACCGTCTTTCCCTTCCCCCCCCCCCCTGCGCTCATCTCCCTCTCCCTATCGCTCTCTCCCGCTCTTCCCCTCCGTTCCCTCCTTCTCCTCCTTCTTCATCGTCTACTTCTTCGTCTTCTTCTTCGTCTTCTTCTTCGTCTTCTTCTTCCTCCTCTTGATCTTTTTTTCGTCCGCGTTCGTTCCTATCCCACCATTCCCTGTTCCAGTCCGTCACAACGCCTTCGTCCCTCTCTCCCCCCCCCTCCCCCCCCTCCCTGTTCCTTGTTCGTGTCTTTTCTCGCGCCGTCGCGCCTTCTGTGTTCCCGGTGCTGCTTTGAAACGCGTCGCAGGGAGCCGCAACGATAACGGGCGCAGGGACCGACGCCGAGTCGCAAGCGCTTCTGCTGCCCTCAAACGCTTGGCGTATCTTTCTCTATCGGGAAACGGGAGGGCAGAGGAGAGGAGGAGGGGAGGAAGGAAGCGGTGCCCTAGAGGGAGGAGGAGCGAGGAAAACGCAAGATGGCGATGGGGGAGAGATGGGGCGGGGAGAAAGGGGGAGGGGGAAGCGGCTTGGCACAGAAGCGGTTTGGCTTTTTCTGAGAGAGAAAAGACGCGGGCGTCTGGCACTCTTCGCGAACGTCGTTGCGGTCCGCACATTGCGTGTGAAGGGTTCTGCACATTGCGTGCGAGGGGTTCTACACATTGCGTGAAGCGATCCACACACATTCTGCGAGGCTCTCCACACGCGTTCCGCGAGGCTCTCCGCACATTCTCCAGACCATTCGCATCCTTTCTTTTCTTTTCTCCCCTCGCGTCTCTCTTTTTACCTCCCTGTACCCTCGACCCATCCCATCCCCTCTCTCTCTCTCTCTTCCCGTTTGCGTTCTCTCTCTCCGCTTTGCCAACTTTCCTCTTCGTCTCTCCCCCCACGCTCATCCTCGTTCTCTCTCGCGTTTCCGTTTGTGTTTTTTTTTTTCGTATCGTAGAGGCGATTGTGCGTGGGTACAAGCTTGGTTTGTTGACGAGTTCTGACTACAACAACTTGTACCAGTGTGAGAGCTTGGAGGACATCAAGCTGTACCTGAGCGGCACCGACTACGCTCCGTACGTTGCGAACGAGCCGTCTCCGCTTCGCACGACGGGTCTGGTGGAGGCTTGCACGCGCAAGCTGGTGGACGACTGGAAGGCGCTTCGCGCGGGCGCGGCGGCTCCGCTCGCGACGTTTCTGGACTATTGCACGTACGGCCACCTGATCGACAACGTGGTGCTGATCGTGACGGGTTGCCTGCACGAGCGCGAGGTTGGCGAGCTGTTGGCCAAGGCGCATCCTCTGGGCGACAGCCCTGCGCTTCCCGCGCTGGCGGTGGCCGGCAACATGCGCGACCTGTACCGCTTGGTGCTCGTCGACACGCCGCTGGCGCCGTACTTTTCCGAGCACCTCACGTCCGAGGATCTGGACGAGATGAACGTCGAGGTGCTGCGCAACACGCTCCACAAGGCGTACCTGGACGACTTTGCGCAGCTGTGCCAGCGACTCGGCGGCACCACGGCCGAGGTCATGGGCGACCTGCTGGCGTTCGAGGCCGACCGCCGCGCGCTCAACATCACGCTCAACTCGATCGGCACGGAGCTCACGCGCGACGACCGCCGGCGCCTCTACTCGTCGTTCGGGCAGTTTTACCCGCACGGCCAGGAAGAGCTCGCGGTCGCCGAGGACTTTGACCAGATCAGAGCCGCCACCGAGCGCGTGCCGCACTACGCGCGCATCTTCGCCCGTGCCGCGGGCGGAGGCGCAGGCGGGGGCGCCGGGGACTCGCAGCTGCTCGACAGGCTGCTCTACGAGGAGGAGGCCAAGAGGTGCGTCGAAGCCTACGAACAGCAGTTCCACTATGGCGTGTTCTACGCCTACCTCAAGCTCCGAGAGCAGGAGCTCAGAAACATCCTCTGGATCGCAGAGTGCGTCGCGGGGGGCGAGAAAACGCAGGAGGGGATCGAGACCGTTTGGAAGAGAGGTTGGGGTCTTGAAAAGCCGCCGCCGTGCTAGGAGGTCGGGAAACGACCCTCCCCTGGGCCACGCCTCGCACCCTGCACCACCCCTGTTTCTCTCAGCGCCCCGTACCGCACCCCGCGCGCGCCACAAACGACCAATCGCTCTTTTTGCGTGCGTACGCGCTGCACGACGCGTGCAAACGCACGCTCGGCTGGAGCGCGCGCCGCACGCGGCGCGCGGAGCCGCGGGGCCCGCGCAACCGGCCTGGGTCCCACCCAACGTCTCCGCCCCCCCTCCGCACCACCACTCGCCCCCCTCTCTCCCTGCCTGCACTGCGCGCGCGCGCTCTCGCAGATTCGCGCGCGCGGAATATGGCGGCGGGCGGTGGGGGGGCGCTGCACTAGCACCGACCGAACGGCGTTTTCGTCGGGCGAAAACGGATCCTCGAGCGTGTGCACCTCGAGTCTGCGCGGCGTGCATGGAGAGGTCGACGCTCGCGCCCGAGCAGCGCGCCGGCGTCTGACCGCTCAGCGGCTCCCGCGACCCGGCGGTCACCCCCTCCCTCCCCTTTCCCCCCCTCTCTCGCGCTTCCGTTTCCCTCCCTCCCTCCGCGTCTCCCCGCGCGTCGAGGTTGCCAGCCATGTCCTCGTCCGGCGTTGACCGCGGGTCTGAGGAGGCGGCCGCAGCGTCCGGGCGGGGATCCGTTCCGGCGACGGACGTCTCTCCTGGCGCGGAGGCACGTCTCGGCGCGCGCGGCGGCGCTGCGGATCTGAATCCGCCTTCCCGGCGCACCGAGGGGTGGGCCGGCGACAAGCTGGCCGGGGACAGCGACGTCGACGAGGTCTCTCTTCGCGGCGATGCAATCGGGCACGGCCACGACGAAGGAGAAGAGGCGGGCGGGGAGGTCGGAGAGAAGGAGCTCGAGGGTTTTCGCGCGGGGGGCGGCGTGGAGGCTGGGGCGGAGGAGGGACTGGGCGAGTTGAACAAGGTGGGCGCGGAGTATGGCGGTGCCGAGTCTGGCGTCGCAGCTGCGCCCGGGGCTGCGGTGCCTCCTCCTCCGGGTCCCCCCCCCCCGCTCCGAGCGCGGTTCCCCTGGAGCGTCGCTTGGCGGCGCTCGCGGCTGTTCCTCCCGCGGCGGCTGTGCGCGCGGCCAAGCCCAAGCCCGCGGTGGTGGCTCGCAAGTGGCTCGCGATCGCTCCCGACGGCGCCGCGAGCCTTCGCGAGCTTCCGAAGAGCCGTCTGACGCAGCACCTGGGCATCCAGCCGCGCGACCTTCGCTTTCTGGACCCGCAGCTGGCTGCGAGTTATCCCAGCGCCATTTTGGCGCGCGATGCGGCCGTTGTCGTCAACCTCGAATTCGTCAAGGCCATCATCACGCTCGACTGCGCCTACCTGACAAACCTCGAGAGCCCCGACACGCTCGCCTTTGCCCTCGACCTCCAACGCCGACTCGCCGACGCCAAGGCGGCCCAGGACGCCGGCGAGCAGGCCGCGCGAGAACTGGCAGAGAAACAAGCCAGCACCCGGCCCTGGACGAGCTCACCCGCGCCATCTCCCCCGCCGCGCTGGAGCGCGTGCGGCGCATCAAGGCGCGGCTCGTGCGCACCAACACGCGCGTCGAGACGGCGCGAGAGGTGCTCGAACGCTTCCTCGACGACGACTCTGACATGAAAGACCTTAACCTCACCGCGCGAGAGGAAGAACGCAGAGCCGCAGCCATGCGCGAAGCGCAGCTCCAGGCGCACCTCTCCGCCGTGGCGCAGGGGACCTGGGGGGGCATGGCCGGGGGAGGACCCTCGCCCCACGCCTGGGCCGGAGAGGCACCCGCCGACGGAGGACGAGGGGGCACAGGGGCGTTCCCGTCCCCGCTCCCAGACCCTTTCGAGGGCGCCGCGGGGGGCGCGACGGGCGCCGCCTCTGCCGGGCCGGGTGCCGGGGACGCCCGCCCCGCCCCCACCTCGTCTGGAGGCTCGACGCCCCTGGGCGGGTCGCCCCCCGCCGTGGACGCTCGGCGCTACTCGCAGGGCGCGCTGCCCGCCGAGCTGGCAGGGCGCGAGGGGCGCGGCCTTGCGCCCCCCGCGACGTCCGACCGCGGCTACTACGCGCCCCCCGCGACGTCCGACCGCGGCTACTACGCGCCCCTCCCGCCGCTGACGGGCTGGCGCTCCGGCGCCGCGAGCTCGCGCCGCGACTCGCTCACGACCTCGTCCTCCTCGTCATCCTCCTCCTCGTCATCCTCCTCGGACTCGTCTCTTGGATCTGACGAGGACGTTGCCGTCGTGGAGATGCTCTTGGAGCCGTACTTTATGCACCTCGACAACACGTACAACAAGCTGCAGACGCTGTACGAGTACATTGACGACACGGAGGACCTCATCAACATCGAGCTCGACTCGAAGCGAAACGCCATCATCCGCATCAACCTCATCCTCAACTCGTTCACGGCATGCTTCTCATCCGTCACAGCCGTCACCTCGCTCTTCGCCATGAACCTCGAAATGCGACCCAAAGCGCTCTGGGCAGACGGACAAGGACCCTACTCGTGGTTCCTCTCAATCTCCCTCGCCTGCTCCCTCGGAGCGCTCGTCATGTTCATCCTCTTCATCTCATACGGAAAATACAAGAGAATCTTCTAGAAACGCAAACGCACACGAGAGTGCTATGCAGGGCAAGGGGGGAAGGTGTTCATGAACAAGAATGCAACCAAGGCAGGAAAATCTGCCAATGAGCGAGATTGAGACAATGGCGGAAAACCTGCCGTTGAGCGCTGGAAATGCAGGCTGGAAACCTGTCATTCATCGAAGAGCGTTCACTCCACTCTTTACTCGCACCTGCACCTACCCCACAGCATCCTACATCACCCCACCTCACGCCACTCGGCATCTGACGATCCGTGATGCACCCCCCTCCTCCCCCTCCTCCTCCTCCTCATCTTTCTCCTCCTTTACCTGGGGGGAACTGGCCTCCAAAACAAGCTCTCCAAAACAAACGCAGCGCTTTGCATTTCGCAGTAACCATCGCACGGCCTCAGCCCCATTTTTTGTTTGTGTTTTCTCTTTTTTTTTCGTCGCTTTGCTGATTCTTTCGATTCTACCCACCTCTCAGTTGCATCTGTTTGCTTTCTTTCCAGCACACTTCCATCGCTGCCATTTCAAATTCCGTTTGCTCATCCTCGCCTCGTCCGCGCCCCTCTCCTTTTCTCCTTTCCGCCCCTCGCGCCTTCTGCCGCTGCCCGAGACCTTTTGCACCCTCGGCGCCCCCAGCCCCTTCCGCAACCTCCTCACACGCGTATTTTTCCGTGCCTTCTCCACACCTTCCTCACACGCTCTCCACGACTTTTTTGGAAAACCGTTTCATGTCTACCCTTTGAAGAATTCCGCCGCTCAGAAAAGCAGCCAGAGAGGCAAAAGGGGCATCAGGGGATGCAGTGACTGCCCCGCAAGCGCCGCCGCAGGGAGCGCTCGGGAGAGGGCGCCGCTGCAGCGAGAGCGGCGTTTGTGCGTTTGCTCTCTTTTGTCTGCATCACCGCAATCGCGAGGAACGCGAGCGGTGAATGGGAGGGATGTGACAACGCGCTCCGGGAGAGGAGACGACCTGGGGAAACAGAAGCGGTGGACCAAGACGGTGAGGGAGAAAAGAAGAGATGGAATGAACATCAAGGATATCAAAGAGAACAGGAAAGAACGAAAAAAAGACGACGCGGAGACCAAACGAGTCGTGCCCAGAGGAATCGCACTATCAAGCGGTCATGGACGGCAGCTGTAGAGAAACGGCAAATGCCCGCCTCCCAGACCCGAATCGGCGACGCGCAGAGCAGATGGATGTGTGACAACCGTGAGCGCAAAAAATACAAGTGGAAAAGGAGGAGAACGAGGAACAGAGCATTGGACGGAGAGAGGGGATGTGATGGAAAAGGAGGGATGTTTGCAGCCCCGTTCGGGAAGGGGGATGGAGAGCGTGCAACGTGAAACGAGAAAAAGAGGCCCGGGAAGAGGGACAGAACGAGAAAAAAGAAAGGACGGCCTGGGAAAAGAGGGCTGGAGAAAAGGGGTCGTCACCCGCCCGTTTCGGGGCCTCGGCTCGGGCAGCGTCACGTCCGCAGGGAGGGAGCGAACGACGGGCAAAATTAAAGCGAGACGAGCAGAGGGGGGGGGGGGGGGGGGGGGGGGGGGGGAAGGAAGAGGAGAGAAAAAAGATGAGCGCAGAAAAGGAAACGGAGCACTGAAAGTGACGTTCGCCGATTAGAGCCGGCGAGAGAAATAGCGGAAGAGACGAGGATGGAGCGGAGCCGACCCTCACAGAGAAGGGAGCGTTTGGAGCTCTCGTGGTTTTGGAGAGGGGTGCTTTCGGCGCAGCAGCCTCACACGCAGACCGAAAAACCCAGAAAAACGCGGGGCAATCGGAATTCTTCTTCGCGGGCGTCCAGAAAAAACGACGGAACGATGAAACGGCGCCTTGTGGAAACGTGCGTGCCCGTGTGTCAGCTGGGAGAGCACCAGAGGGGGCAGGGGCGGCGCTGCAAATGAACAAGCAAAAAAAAGGTGCCCCGCCAGCCTCCCCTCGTCGCTCTTTGCTTTTGAAACCTTTCTAGTGGGTGGGGTAGACGGTTGCGCGGATGCGGGGCGTTTCCCTGGAGAGTTCTTCGGCGAGCAGGTCATGAGAGGCCTTGCGCACGACGTCGTCGTCGCCCTGGGGGGCGCCCATGACGCTGCGTTTGCGCTCGGCGCGCGCGACCGCGAGGCGCTCGGCGGCTTCGTCGGCGCCGCGGGCAGTGCCAAAGCGCGACGTGTTCGACCCGGAGGCCTCGGCCTCGAGCGGCGCGGGCTCCCGGACGTCGGCGACCACGGCCGGCTTGCCGGCGGCGGCGGCGCCGTGGCCGCGCTGCGAGACGCCGCGGGCGGCGGCGACGGCGCCGAGCGCCAGCGGTGGGCAGACGGCGGCGGCGGCGTCCGAGGACAGCTTGGCCGAGGCCTGGCGCTCGAGGTGTGCCGCCAGCTCGCGGCAGGCCTTGGCTTCGAGGGCAGTCGTGGCACGCGAGCGGCGGGGCTCGGCGCCCGCGGGGTCGCGCGTGCGAAGCACGTGCGAGATGACGATCGCGGAAAGGCACACCACGCCCACTGCCGCCACTGCAACGACCGTCAGTAGCTGCCAGTGCGGCACGGGAGCGGCGCCGGCCGTGAATGCAGGTCCGCCTGTCTGGCGAAGCGCATCAGCCGCGCGTGCCAAAACAAGCTTGGCAGCCTGCGACTCGAGCGTCAGACCACGCATCTCGCCTACAAAAGGAATAGGAGAAAAGGAAAAAGGGTAAGCGCCGGATCGACCCACAGGAACAGCAGAAGAAAAAAGCAGACACCCAAAGAGGGGAAAGAACACACACACACACACACACACACGGGGACATGCCAAGCGGATTGAAAGCACGTCAGACAACGACAAGAAATGCAGAGGGACAGAGGGCGGCAGCCTGCGCCGAGAGCACGCTCCAAGAGCCTTGCTGCCATCGTGACGACCCCCTCCTAGTTTAGGCAAAGCGTGCCCATCATGTCCCACCCCCCACCTCCTCCCCCCCAGCCATCCAGCCATACAGGGTCCGTACGCCGTCGAGCAACCATTGTCAGCCTGCACAACCCATCCATTCCCCCCCCTCCTCTCCTCAGCGGCGCCGGTTGCTCCCGCATTTCTCTCCGTTTTCCTGCCCCCTCTGCGGGCCGGAGGAAAAACGCGGAAAATCGAGAGGCATCCGGCCGGCTGGCGCAGCTGCAGGTGGCCGAGCCGCGTGCGCGACAGGGACGGAAAGAATCCACCAGCCCTCGCCGGAACGCAAACCGCAACGCCAAGAATCGCATACATCCACCATATACCCACTGCGCACAGCAAAGGGAACTAAGCGAGCAAAGGGGGACCAAGCGCCCGACGACCAAAAGCTCGGCGGAGGACAGCGAGGCGCGAAGAAAAGGGAGAGAACGCGCAAGGAGAAACCGAGAGCTCGATGGGATCGAGCTCGTGGGTGGATAAAAATGATCGCGAGGAAGAAAGATGCCAAGCCAACAGCACCAACGCCTTATGTGTCGCGACTGCTGAGCCGCCGCACGCGCGTCCGATGCAGCCCCGCGGGCGACGCGCCGAACGGAGAGGATGGGGGAGCCGCGCGGCGCCACGCCTCAACCGTCGGACACCCCCCGCGTCCCGCCGGCACCCCACGCTGGCGCCCCCCGAGATCCCCGGGGAGTGTCGCGACCGCGCGCCGTCCCGGCGGCCTCGACGCCGCCCCCAGCCCCGCCGCCCCGCCACCCCCGCCCACGCATCACCGAGATCGACGATGCGCGCTCAGATCGGCGCAAAGACGGCCCGCCACCAGGCGCGAGGCAGAGAGCGGGGGGAGCGAGTCGCGCGGCGAGCGAGAGCGGACGCGGAAGATGGGCGGCGGCGCGCGGATGGGGGCGAGCAACTCTCGAGCAGACAAAGAAGCGTACCTCCTCGAGAAGGTGAAGAACCCGAACGCGGTCGCGCCGCGCGGCAGCGGCCCCGCGCTTTTTCCGCCAACGCCCGCACCCGGCCTCTCCCGGCAACGGACAGAGGCTGCTTCAAAGGCGGGCACCCGAAGAAAGCGCGAGCGGGGCCGAGGTGGGGTGGGGGCGGGGCGGAGGACGGAGAGCGAAGCAATGCAGGACAGGCGGGTGGGCGAGGGAGAAGAGGAAAGCCGGGAAGCGTGGGAAGGGGACTGGGGGGTGGGGGAGCGGAGGACGCCGAGGGCGCCCCCGGGGGAGCGGCGATGCCACCTGAAAGATCGGGGAGCGGCGAACCGAGGGGACCGGCGGGGTCGCGAGGCCCGCGCGCAGCCGGGCGCGGCGGGTCGCGCTCGCAGGCGTCGCCAGAGTTCGGCCCTCGGATCCCTTGGGTCCTCGCTCGCGCCGCTTGAGGCATCGTGCTCACCTCGGCGATCGGTTGCGATGCTGGACTTTGTGAACAATCCCTACCGGGGCCCTCCGGGCGTCCCGCACATCCCCAAGGAGGCGTTCATCCCCGTCTTCGTGGGCGTCCATGTACGGAGGGAGGGATTGGCGCGCGGCGCGGGGTGGAAACGCCGCCCGCGACGCGTCGTGCGGGGGCCTCTCGGACGGTCGATGGCGCTCGCTTGGACGTTTGTGGGTCGAGCCCTTGTCGGCCGCGCCGCGATCACGAGAGCGAGAGAGCGCCGGTCGGGCAAAAGGGGCGCGGGGTGCGCGTGTGCGAGGCGTGGGCGTGTGGGGGGGGGGGAGCGAGCGGAGGGAGAGGGCCGCCCTCGAAACGGGTTGCGTGCGCGTGCATGCGTGTTGCGACGGCCTTTATCCGCCCGCAGATGAATCTGGAATTCCCGGAGTCGCCTCCTGCCCGCTGATCGTTCTCCGCCGACCCGCTGCCGCCGTTCTTTGCACTGGTGCCTTTCTTTTGCCTCTTTGGACGCAACCCTTGCCTGACCTCACGTGCCGCGTGCTGCGCTCCTCTCGCAGGCGGGCTTTAAGTTGGCGCGTCACAACGGCTACTTTGGCACCGAGGTGATGCCGCGAAAGTACAAGTGCGCACGAGAGGGAAAGATCGCCGGGAGAGGGAAAGGGAAGAGCACTGGGAGGGGACCACAGGATGCTTGCCCTCCTGCCCTTGCTCTGTGGGACGGTCAAGGTCAGGGAGTGTTTCGCGCCGCAGCCGTTGCTTCGGTCTGCGCGCCCGTTTTTTTTCGCCGAGTCATCCTCCTCGGCCCGCGTTCGAGCCCCTCGGTACTTGCCCTCGCTCTCCTCACCCCCACCCTGCCCTCCTTCTCCTCATCTCTCCTTCCCTTTCGTTCACCGCGCCTCCCTCAAAAAATTTTTTTCCTGCAGCCCCGATTACGTGATGAACGTCGCTGCCGAGTCGCTGAACCGGAACCGGATCCGCCGGGGAAAAGAGCCCGTGCAGGTGTACATGGGCGCGCCCCGCGACACCGACTTCTCGCACGAAAAGCGGTGGTTCACTCACTACCACCACCAGCGCTGGATCCAAGAGCGCATGGGACCCTGGAACACTCCTGTTCGCTTTTACGGGTGATCTCGACCAGCACAAAAACCGCTGGGATCGTTCGCGCTGCTGTCGCCTTTTTCGCTGTTTTTTTTTTTGCCCCTCCCCCTTTTTGCCTCATCTCTGCTCTGCAGCTGGGACACATCTCCCTTCCTCACTGCTCCCCCCGCAGCTGTCCCATTTCGTGTGCGTTTGCAGTCACCTGTAATCGACCCTTGTTCGCAACCCGCCAGCCCGCCCACATCGCGCAGACCGATCGGAAGGCGCACCGAAAGCCTCGACCTTCGCGGGCGACGCGACCGCCTCCCCTCTTTCCGGCTGCTGCCGCAAACCGTCCGCTACGGACGTCCCCCGCCGTTCGAGTTTGTTTCGCCCCCCCCGATCGTCCGCCGCCGACTCCCCTCCCACTTCCCACCCATGCCCCGGGTCTCCTCGCGGCTTCCCGGCCTTCCCGACCCCGATCCCGGCCAACGGTCCCCATCTCGCTCGCGCCTCCCATCAACCTCCGTGGCGCCTCGAGGATCTTTCGACGAACATTCAGAGTTCACAACTCCGAGCGGCCGTGTCGTTGGCGCCGCCGTCTTCCGACGCGTCTTCGCCCTTTGGCGCGCCGATTGCCGCGGCCGGCCGAGCGCGCGCGCGCGCGCGGTCCGGCGTCGGGCAGTCGCAAAGCGTCCGCAGCCCGCGGCCGCGCGCGGCAACCGCGGGACCCTGGGGGGTTTGGCGACAGACCTTTCGTGCTACGACGCGAACTTTCGGGGAGTCGCGGGCGCGGGCGTGCGAACCTCGCGAGCCCCTTCTCCCCGCATCTCCGCGTCCGCCCTCTCTCCCTCTCTTACGGCCGTCCTCCGCTTCCGACGTCCTCAAGCCAGCGACGCCGGTGCGACCGCCGGGCCGCCTCCTCGCCCGGAGCATCTCCACCCGCTCGACTTCCGTCGCGACGAGGGCGGCGAGGATCGACAGGCGCACGTCCGCTCGCAATTCCGACAAATTTCTCGGGTGCGTCTGAAACTGCTGCGAGTCCACGAGGGAGCAGGGCAGCGAGCAGCGAGGCCTGTGGGGGGGAGGAGGGGCCTTGCGCGCGCGGCGCCGAGTTGACCCGCGCCAATCGTTTCGCCGCCAACAGGCGCGCGACGCTGCGATGCACCGGCGCGCCTCGAGCGATCCAGAGAAACTTTTGGGTCGTTTTCCATCCGAACGAACACTTTGAGACCTCCTCCCGAGTCGCACAATCCCCTCGCGGCCCCGCGCGCCGGAGGCGGGCGCGCGACCGGCCGAACGCCCGGAGAGGTGCGCGTCGATAGGGACGACGCGGACGGCAGACGTGGGTCGAGGGTGCGCCGCGCGCGTCGACTCGTCGCGCGCGTGGGTATTACTGGGCTCGCAAAAATCGTGACATGCGTCGTGGGTCGGGGTGATAGGGGCGCCGTGCGCGCTTTGCGGCGCGTTGGGTTTGGGCGGAGCGGGCCGCGCCAAGGGGTGCGGGTGAAGGAGCGCGGAGAGGGGCAAGTGTGGAAAGGGCGTCGGATGCGAGGCGGAAGAGACGAGGATGCGCGGGCGCGAGACGATGCGAGACGGCCTCTGAGAGCGACGCGCGGATGTGGGTGGTTCAGGTGAGACGTCTGGGCGTCCAGTTTGGGTGCTTTCGCATGGAGGGGCGGAGACGGACCTCGAGCGGGTCGAGGCGACGGTGAGGAGATTGGGTGGGGGTGAGGCAACGGGGGGAGGGACGGGTGGGGGGAGGCAGGACATCCCAGCCGGCGGTGAGGGGGGGAAGAGGCGTTGGCGAAAAGTCGTCGAGGGGCGGTGATGGCCGAGTGGCGAAGAGGCGAGGGAGGGCGCGATGTCATGCGAGGTGGCGCATCCACCGAGTTTTTGCAGGCGTTGTCGATGCGACAAACGGCCAGAGGGTCCGACGAAACGGCCTGGCGGGCGAGTGGTCGGAATCCCCCGTCTGCACGACGGCACCCAGAGCGTGAAGACGCATGCCGATGAGGTGCGCCTTTTCGCGCTCTTCGCCGGCTCGACTCGCACGCGACTTGTCTCTTTGGCCGAAAAATCGCCTCAAGATGCCTGCGCGGTGGTTTTATGCCGCCCATTTCCGGCGCTTTGACTCTTCGGCGGTTCGAGATGGTCTCACCCGCTCCATCGCCTTCTCCCTCCCCTTTTCCCTGCGCAGGTTTTCAGACTCACCGCAGCCGCTCCGTTCCCCCGCCAGCCCTTGCGTCGGGCGTTGCTCGTCCGAGTGATCTGCTGTACTTTGAACACTGCGACGTGTTCGTCGCTCGAGCCAACGCGAAAACTTGCAGCCAGCATTCGGAAGTCTACCGTCGTCGCTCCATCGGCTCGTCGCTTTCTCATCGCGAGTGCTTGTCGGCGTTTTTTCGTGCCGTTGTCCGTTCTTTGAGCTCGACCCTTTCTGTGTCTGCCATATCAGCTATTAACCATGGAGGGCGAATCGTCGCACTCGGAGGTCGGCCCGTCGCCTTGTTCTGCCCACGAGGTTTCAGAGTCGGGAGCGTTGCCGCCACCCGAGGAGCGCACGCCGCCATCTCTTTCGCCTCTGGGTTCCGAGCCTGCGATCGAAGACAGCCTCGACCAGCCCGAGCGCTCGCTTCGAGCGCCGCTCGGACCACTGAGCTCGTTCGATACGCCCAGGACGGCATGCATCAAGGCCAACCTCGTAGTGGTGCGTCGATGTGAGAAGAAAAAGAACGCAGAAAGAGTGACGGGAGACCGCCGGGAGAGCCACCTCCAAGCATCCTCTTTTTGATATCTTTATTGCCAGAACAACGCAAATCGCAACCTCACCCTTTTGCATCGCGTCGCTTGCGCCTTGTCCCTTTCTTATCGGCCCTTTCTTCGCGTCCTCTCACCTCCCCCGTCCATTCCCGCCCTCGCCAACCGCAGGTGATGGAAGCCGCCTCCGAGGCGGACGCTGATTCGCCATCGTCCTCCCGCCGTGCCTCGGCTGGTCTGAACAACCGGTCCGGGTTTCGGGGCGTGCGCCGACGTCCCTGGGGCAAGTGGGCTGCAGAAATTCGCGACCCGCTTCGCTCCACCAGGCGCTGGCTAGGCACCTACGACCAGCCCTCTCAGGCCGCCCGCGCTTACGATGCCGCCGCCGTGGCCATCCGGGGCATCGGTGCACGCACCAACTTTTCCTACGCCACGCCTCTGCGCTCGGTCGTGCAGGCCAGAGCTGGGCGAGCGCAGAACGCATCGACCGACGCGGCAGACCTCTGGAGGTCCCCGCAGCGTCAGACGCAACCACCCCAACACAGCCAGCTTCAGCAGCAGCAGCAGCAGCAGCAGCACAACCAGGCGCTGGCTGCCGCCCAAGGCGTGCACCCGGCCTGTGCCGCGCCGAATCCCCAGCAGCAGCCGCCTCTGCCTCATCACTCGCAGTCGCATGCACCCACGAGACAGGCGTCGCTGCAAGGTGCGGTCTCTCATGCGAGCCACGTCAATGCTGCCATACACCAGCATTCGGCAAGCTTGTCGAGCTCCGGAGGCGCACAAGGCACCCCGCCCGGCATGCATGCCATGCACTCCGGCCAAAATCTCCCTGGGCTCCATGCGAGTCTCCCGCTCCAGGGCATGCAGCATGCGCACGCGCGTCCGCACCCCGGCATGCCTCACGGACCTGGCAGCATGCCGATTCCGGAAACGTCTCCGTTCGGACCCATGGGCTCCATGCGCGACGCGGGGGCGCTTCCGCTCGGGGCCTACCTGGTGCCATCGCCGCCTGGGGCCGAGCGTCCGGGCCAGGGACCGGGAGGCGCGGCAAGGGCCGCTCCGTACGGCGTCCCTCAGCACGGGTGGCCATCCTGGGGCATCACAGAGCTCGCGCCCACCATGGGAGGGCTGCCGTGCATCTCTGAGGCTCGCGCGTACGGCGCTCCGACCGCCTTTGGACAGCCTCAGGATTGCCGAGTTGGCGCGCAGGCGGCGCAGCAGGCTGCGCGACAGGCGCAGGCCGCTGCTGCGGCCGCCGCCTGGGCGTGGTCCAACCGAGGGACTGCGCAGCCCGACGCGCGCCGTCGCGGACCCGCCCAGCCCGCGTGGCGACCCAAGCCGGGGCCGCTCTGCGCCACGCAGGCGCAGCGCGCGGCTGCCGCAGCCGCGTGCCTGGGGTCCCTCGCGCCGTTCACCCCCGAGGGCGGCCCTGGGCGAGGCGGCGAAGATGGTGGCGGCATGGAGAGGCGTGCCTCGAACGGCGCCGAGGGTTCACCGAGCTTGCGGGGCGGTGGCTCGTCGGGCCCCTTGGGCGGTGGCGGCGTGCCTAGAGCGCCCGGCTGCGAGTCCGGGGCGGGGCTAGCGGCCCTCTCGCTGTCGACGTTGGCTCCGTCTCCACATGCGTCTGTCGGGCAATCGACGCCCTCGCCGCATGCGGATCCCTCATCGGGCGGCGGACCGCGCGCGTTGCCGCCTTCGACGCCCGGGTCTCGCGTTTCATCAGGGCGAGAGGCCGGACCACCATGCGGTCCGGACGCGGGCTCTGGCGGGGCACGCAACTCCTCCCAAGACGCACGAGCGCGTGCGCACTCCATGCAGCACCAACTGCAGCAGCATGGATGTGGAGGCCCGGCTCCCTCGTCGGGACGATCCGAGGGCGCCTCGTCGGGGCCTTCGGGGAGCGGACGGTGGTGTGGACCTTTGTCGGGAGGTGACCCAGGGGGCGACCGTCACGGAGCGTCGGGCGCGACCCCCGCGCCACACGGCCCGTGCGGGTCGCTGGATGAGCCGCGACGAGGATCCAGTCAGAGCGAGACGCTCGCGATGGGCGACGCGGGAGCGCATCACCCGCCGCGCGGCCCGTGGGAGGCGAGCGCAGGCCAGGCGAGGGCCATGGACGTCGCAGCCTGGGGCCCTGACGCGAGAGGAGCGGCGCTGGCGCGGGAGGCCGCCAACGACGTCGACGTCGAGCTGTCGTGGTTTTTGGGCGCGGTGTGAAGATGAAATGCGTGAGAGGGAGGGGGGAAGATTGCGCCTCGGCAGCCTAGCTGTCGGGGGTCGCCGGCATGGGCGCCCTAGTGATGTGGCGGTGCCGCAGAGCCGTCGCCCCCCTCCCCGCGTCCCACCGCTGCGGCGGGGAGCTGCCGCCAGTAGACGACCGGTTTCGGGAGGGCGATGACCGCGCACGAGGCGACGATCTGGATGTTGCGGGCGCCGTTGAGGCCGCAGCGCAAGCGGTGGTTGCAGATGGTGCAGCTCCGCAGGCCGTGCCGGTCAAGGATCCTTGCGACGGACCTCGGGCGGATTCGTGCCAGTCTGCGCTCGCAAAACCCGTGACGTGTTGAACTCTAGGGAAAAAACAACCGCCAGCTCGTGCTTGCGTCGCATGCGCCGCGCGAACTTCAGCGCAGCTGGAGCTCTGCCCTTTGCGTGTGCCCCTTGACGCTGTTGTGGGAGCGCGAGAAGTCCCCGAACACCACCAGCACCCTTACCTTGCTGTCGCACTTTGTTTCGCGAATTTGGAAACGGCGTAGAGATTTTGAGAGGTTGGAACGTCAAGAACTGGCTGGAATTGGGGCTGGGGCTGGCAAAGCGTTGTCGCTTCTGGTCAGCGGAGCCGAGGGTTTCGGTCCCCCGCGGTCGACGCCCCCAAAGCCCTTTGCGCCTTTGCCCTCTTCCCTTTTTTCGAGGTCGAGCGCGGCGGCAAATTTGCATTTCTGCGGTCAATTAAAATCCAAAGGGGCCTCGACGAACCATGATGCTGCATTGTGGCTGCGTTAGAGCTCCTCGTCTGCGCCATCCGGTGCGCGACGGCGAACTGGGTAGAGTTCCGTCAGCTAGGCCGCGCGCGCCGGATCCCGCGCGAAGGTTTCGGCGAGCGCCTGCCCGGCTTTTCAGCGACGCACAGCCTCGAGCTCCGCGCCCTTGGGAGGCTCTTTGCGCAGCGCCGTTTGTTTTTGCGTCGACGGTTCGTCAGCGCGCAGGGCGACCCGCGCAAGGCTTCACACGCTTCTTTTTTTAACTTTAACGCGCCGCGCGCGCGGGGAGCCTTTGTTTTCTGTGGACCTTCACGACGACCCGCCCGCCATGCCGCCGAAAAAGACATCACCTTTGGAGAAGCGGTAAAAGTGCATCAGGAGTCGCTGGCTCGCAGTACTGAGCGGGCGGGGAGTTGGCTCTATCCGCGCGAATAGAGCCGTGTGGCGGGGCTGGGTGTCGCGCGTCCGTCTGAGAGGCGACTCTGGCAGTTCAAACCCGTCCAGTGAGGTTTCATATCTCATTGTTCTCCATACACAGATATTTCTAACCGCGGTGTCCACTTCCCGAGCCGCTTCCGAGGTTCGTGGCCGCCGCGTTGCCCTCTCGGGCCCGTTGCCCTTCCTCAGCCCCCGCCCTCCCGCGGTCCCGCACCCCACCCTGGCTCCCGATCGCTCTTGGCCTTCTCGCTCCCATTAGCGACGTCCGCTGCAAAACCCCGCACGACCAAGAGGACGCGACTCGAGCGAGCCAAGATCGGCGGCGCGCATCCAGAGACGAAAACCCTCGCGCGAGATCCCCCCCCCCCCCCCCCCCCCC
>PEIA01000158.1:0-23073 GCA_003613005.1 Prototheca ciferrii
GGGGGGGGGGGGAAGGGGGGCCAAAAGAAAAGCAAGGCAGGAAAAAGAAACGATGAAAAAAAAAACGCGGCGCCGCCCGACGCCTTTGCGGCGCCTGGATGGTGCGGTGGAGCGAGGAGAGGCGAGGAGCGAAGAGGGGTGCACGGCAAGGGGGCGGAAGCGGGCAGGGCGGGAAGGTGGAGGTGTTATGCAATCGGCCAGCGGTGTGCGGGACAACAGACGCAAGAAAAGCGCGTGAGCGGGTATCGGTGTGCGAGAGAAAGGATCACAGCTCGGCTTCAGCGTCGCGCTTCCTCTCCGCTTTGGCCGCATCGCGTCACTCGGTGGTCATCCAGGGGAGGACGTCGGCGACCTTTGAGACGGCGCAGGTGAGCGAGACGGCGACGCCGTTGGAGGTGGAGCTGTTGTAGGTGCGCACGGAGAGGTTTCCGAGGCTCTGCGAGACCGAGGTCGCGGTGCTCGACGTGCCAGAGGCAGGCGCGGACGCGGCGGCGGAGGGCGAGGCGGTGGCCTCGGGAGCGGGCTCTGGGGCTGGGGCGGTGAACGCCGGGGTGCCGAAGATGTTTGAAAAGGCGCCGGCCGTGAACGCGGAGAGGTCGGGCGAGGCGCCGGCCGAGGCGGTGGCCGAGGCGCTCGCCGAAGCGGAGGCCGAGGCGGTGGAGGCGGCGTTGGCGACGGTGGCAGCGGGCGAGGGCGGGGAGAGCGAGGCGCCGGTGGCGCTGAAAGCCGCGGGCGAGGAGACCGTGTTGGTGACGGTCTCGCCGTTGACAGTGCTCGAGGTGGTGGACTGTCCGCCGCCCGCAACGGCGGTGGAGGACACGTCTCCAGTGCCCTGGGTGTTAGAGACGGCCGTGGAGCCGCCGGTGCCAACCGAGCCCGACTGCTGGTACGTTCCGGTGGAGAGGTCGCCCGCGAGGTCGTAGGCGCTTGTGTTGCGGGTGGCCGAGCCGACCTCGGGCTGGGAGCCAACGCCCAAGGAGACAATCGTGCTGCCCGACTCGGTGGACTGGAGCGCGAGGCCCTGGCCAGAGCAGCGGAAGGCGCCCGTCACGTTGAGGCCGCACGTCCAGTAGGCCACCTCCTCGGGGGGCGAGGCCACGGCGGCGGTCACGCTCTCGCACGTGCTGGCGAAAAAGCTAAACGGACCAGTCACGTTGCACGTGCCGCCAGCGTGCTTGACCGTGCCAATGCCCTTGATCGCGCCCGTGATCGTGGCCGCGTCGCTCTCGGCCGTCACGTACACGTCGTTGATGCCGCTCGCGTTGAGCGACAGCGTGCCGGTCAGCTCGTCCAGGTACAGCGCACCCGTGCCCGTCAGCGTCGCAGAGGCGTCGCCGATCGTGCCGGACAGAGACGCGTCACCGACGCCGGAGAGAGACAGGGACAGCGACGGCACCTGCAGGCCCACCGCGGAGATGCCCGAAGCGCCGTACGCCGACGACAGGGCCAAAGACGACGACTGGAAGCCCGAGGCGAGGTACACGTTGGAGCCTGCACGGCGACAGAAGAAGAACAGGGGGAAAAAGAGGGTCAGAACGAGCGTGCGGGAGACGCGGAGAAAACGGATGCTCCTCCCCCACCCCACGCGCTTGTGATCGCGACGAGAACGAGGTGGAATCGCAGGGCCGAGCCGAGAGGTGGTCGGCGGACGCCCGTGCCCCTTCAGGACGGCGCATGCGGGGGGTGGGGCGACGTCGCGGGTCCGGAAGGCCGATCCGAGCGCCTTGAGGAGCGGGCGCGCGCGTTGCCGCACGCATCGCCCGTCCCTCGAGCGCCGCGATCCCACAAGGGCGCGCTCGCTTCCCGGGACCGTCCTCGCCAGCCACGCCCGGCTCGCCGAGAAGCCTCCCTGCGCGGGGGGCGCACCTCGGAACGGTCCGCACCCCATCCTCGTTGGCCACCCGCACTCGCACCCCCGCTGCGGGCGGCTTCGCCCCGCCCCATCTCCCCCCCCTCTCCCATTCCCCTCCCCCACCCCCCCCGGCGCCGCGCGAGCGGCACGCGTCCGAGGCGCGCGACATTCCCGCAAGAGTCCGAGGCGCGCGCCGCGACCCATGAAACCGCATTAGTGGGCAGTCCGGAGCGAGCGGCGAGGCAAGCGCGCCCCCGAGGGCGCCTGGGCCTTGCGCCGGGCCAAACGCGGCCGACGCGCGCGGACGGGCCGCCGAGGTGGGGTGCGAAGGATGCGGGACCCGACGGCCATCCCCGCGCCGGAGGTTGGCGCTTGCGGTCGGACGCACCGAGACCATAGTGCGCGAGCGAGATGAGCGCCGTGGCCGGCATTGAAATGGTGAACTTGATGGGCGCAGTCGAGACGACGGGACCGACCATGCCGATCGAAAGCACGCCGCTGGTGACGTTGGTCTCGATCGCGTCCGCGACGCCAGCCTCGGCCTCAATGGAGACGCCGTAGGCCTCGGTCGCGTTCGGATAGAGCAGAATGTTAATTGGAGCGCAGTGCACCACGTTGTTGAATGCGTCGAGCGTGCGCCAGGTCGAGACGAGCGTCGGGGTCGCGGCGGACGCGCGGGGGACCTGCGCGAACACCGCGACCAGGGCCGCAAGGACGGCAAGCCGTGCGACCCGCGAAGGTCTCAGCTGCGAAGATCGCATGACGAAATTCTCGGTTCCGGGTCAGCCCGCGAGGGGTCTCGAGTGGTGCGTCGGGACTCTGCGACGCGGGGTCTTAAGCCGCCCGCGGCCGGATTCTGGCGGCTTCGCCGCGCGACTCGGCTTCCCCCCCCCGCGCCGCCTCGCGGCGCGCGTCGGAACGGACGTGTCCCATGGTGGAGGTGGCGGGACAAGGTGGCTAGTTCTCGATGGGAGTCTTCCGCGGACCTTTTGCGCGCCAAGCGGACATTGCGCGTGATCTCTCCCGTCGCCTGGCCGAGGAGGTGGCACGGAACAGGTGGCGTTGGGGGCCATTTGGCTCAATCCCCGGGGGGCCGAGAGCGGAACGGGTCGGCCGGCGGCACGTCCGGTCCGCATCCGCGTTGCCGCGCCTCGAGGGGTTGGCGGCGACGCGCCAATGCGGCGATGCGGCGATGCGGCGCCCGTCTGACGACGCTGCCGAGCCTAGGCGGGGTTTCGTGTCGCGCGGGCGGAAACTGCGCGGATGGTGCGCGTCGAGCGCCGCATGACGGGGCGCCCCGCAGCCCCTTCCGGAGAGTGGTGACGCGGCATCGGCGGCGCGTCGGAGAAAGGCGCCGGTGGCTGCACTCTGGTGGCGGCATATCGTACCAGAATCGTGTCTGGCGGGTTTGGCGGGCGGACGATGCGCGCCGATGCGTTTCTACGGCAGGGCGAACGGCCCCAACCGACGGGACGAGCACCTGCTACCCAGAGGACCGGAACGGGACGCGCTCGTGGGGCGAGCTGCGATGTGTTGCACGGAACCAAGAAGAACGAGGCGTTGGGAGCGCGAGCGAGTGCGAAAAGTGCCCAACGCTGCCGCTCCGAGTTTCTTGACCCGCCACTGGTCGGTGGGCAGAGACGGACCGAATGCACACTGATATCGAAGCCTCGTCTCGCCGAGGGCGCCGGCTGGTCGGGAAGACGGCTCGATCGGCGAGCGATTTCCGACGTGCGCATCGGGCGAAGAGCCTCCCGCTCGCCTTTCTTTGCGTTTTAGCCTGCCCAAGGTGACTCCCGCTGGCACAGCGTCGCTTTGCAGAGCTCAGTCGACGGCCGGGAGCCTGTCTCCTTCGCATCGTTCGTGCCGTCTCGTGGCATTGGTGTCCTGCGGGGGGGCGATGGATGCCTCCCCGTTGCGACGTCGGCCCCCTCGAGAGGGCGCTCGCTGTCGTCCTTTCGCCAGGCAGGCCCATTGCTTGCCCCCCCTTTTTTTTGTGGTTCCGCTCCCTCCCCCCCCTCCCCTGGACGCCGTCTCGTGATGCATCGCCCGCTGCTCCTGCACGCGTTGTGGGGGACAGATCGGGATCGGCGATTTCGGCGGGTCCAATCGGCTCGTCGACAGCTTCGTCCCCGGCCCTGGTTCGGCCTGCGACCGGGCGGCTGTTCCCGCCACTGGGTCTCCCGCCGGCGTCCTGTTGGTATATGGTGGTCGACGGTGTCTCGGCGCATGCGGCTCCTGCTCGCTCGGCGGACCCACGATGCGGTTCGGGCGATTTTTTGAGGACCATGCGCGTCCAGAGGTGCGCGCCGCGCGTCGGTCGCCGGAGGTGGCGTGGTGTTGCGTTCCGCGCGCCGCAGCGCGCGGTCGCGGTTCGAGCGTCCGGGTCGCGTCGCAGCGCTGTCGCGTGGATGGCATCGGGCGAGTTAGGTCTGTGGGGCGCGACTCCGTCGAGCGTGCGCTCCGAGGGCGTCGTTGGGTTGCAGTGAGGGCGGGCGCGGTCGCAGGGGTGCGAGGTGCCGTGGAGGGAATCGGGCGGTGCGGGGAGTGGGGATGGCGTGAAGTCGGAGGGGGATCGCCCGCCGGCGGGCCGGGCGGGGCGCGGTGGTCCTGGCGGCCCGGCAGAAAGATGCCCTTGCGCCCTCCGTTCGCGTGGTCGCGATATCGCGAGCTCGCGGGGTCTTGCGGCGGCCGGGGGGGCGTCCGGCGTTCCGTCGCGCATCGCGAGCGCTCCCCGAGCGTCTCCGCCGAGGCGTCGCGGCGTCGCGGCGTCGCGGCGCGCGCGCGGAGTTTGGAGAGGGAGCAGGCGGGGGACGAGCGAAGCGAAGACAGGGAGCTGACGGGAGGGGAGGTGGGGAGGCGAGGGTCCAGCGAGGGCGCGACGACCTACCCGAGATCTGGTCGCCAGGGCAGCAGCGAGAAGAGAAGAAGAGTGGGGAGACGAGAGGAGGGGGGGGGCGGGGGGGGGGGCAGCGGAGAGGGACGGCGTTGCCGACGTGGATGCCATGGGTGAGCGGGCGGAGGCGTCTTTTTTTCTCTCGAAAGTGGAGGAGTCGTTTATCGTCCTGGAGGGCGTATGCTCCTTTGTTGACGCGTCGTTTCCTTCTTTCCTCCTTTCTTTCTTTTTCTCTCTGGTGTGCAGTGGTGGTCGCCTTCGAACCGGTACTTGGATTATGAGGCGTTGAAAAAGGCGATCGACGACGTGGACTTTGCGGCTGCCGCGGAGGCTCGCGGCTCTGGTTCTGACGCGGTTTCCGCGGCGTCTCCGTCCGTGGAGCGCGCTCGTCGTCTGTTCCGCGACGCGCTGGACGCCGAGATCGCAAAGGTGCTGGGTTTTTACCGCCTTCGTCTTGGCGCCGTCGAGCGCTCGGCCAAGGACGCCGAGGATGCCGTCGTGGCCTGGGAGGTCGCCGCCAGCGTCGACGGCGGTGGCAACGGCAACGGACACGGTGGGCATGGCGTTTCGTCGCATGCGTTTTGGTCCCGGTCCGGCGCGGCGTCTCGGGCCGGCGCGTCGTCGTCGTCCTCGCAGCAGCAGCAGCAGCAGCATCAGGGGCTTCGGGAGCCGCTCTTGGCGGCTCCGCCGACGCCATCGACGGCCCGCGTGGGAGAGGTGGCGGCGCTTCGACGCGCCGCGGATTTCATGGTCCTGGATGCCATCAAGGAGGCCACGGCGCTGCTCGAGTACGTGGCGCTCAACGTGACTGCGATTCGCAAGGTGCTCAAAAAATTTGCAAAGCACGCGCCTGCCGCCTCGCCCCGGGCGGGCTACGCGGTGCTCGAGATTGGACACCCCGACGACCCCACCTACCGCGTGCTGCAGGGCACGAGGCTCCCGGAGAGCTACGCGCGCGACCTCGCCGCCATGGAGCGCCAGGAAGAGCTGGCGGGCGTCGCCGAAAACCTCCGAGAGCTCGTCGAGACCCTCGACGCCGACGATGCCTCGGTCGCCGGGTCGGGGTCTGGGCCAGGGTCGGGGGGAGGGACCTCGGGGCGCACCTCGCCCCTCGAGGGGGGGGCGCTGGCGGAAGACGACAACGACGTTGGCGCTGACGAAGAGACCGGAGGCGTTCGCGGAGACGCCGGAACGGGGGCGGGCGGGCGAGGTCTCGGCGGCGACGGCAACGCCTCGTCGCGTCTCGGCGCCGCAGACTCCCGCACGGCGCCGTCTGCCATTCCTCCCTCCGGCTCGCCCTCCTCGCTCTTCCCCTCGATGCCGCTGCCCTCGCCGCCAAAGGTGGCGCCGGTGCCCTCGTTCGTCAACGCCATCAAGACCCCCTCGACCGGCACGCCCTTTGCGGCGCCCTCGGGGACCGGCGCCGATGCCGGTGCCGGTGCCGGTGCTGCCGTCGGTGCCGGTGCTGCCGTCGGTGCTGCCGGGGCGCACGCAGACCACCCCTCGTCGATGGGCGGTTCGGGTGGCGTTTCTGGAAACGGCGTTTCTCCTGCTGGCAACGCTCCCGCTTTCCTCGCTCCCTCTTCGTCGCTGTCGCTGCCGAGCGCTCCCCTGGCGCACGCTTCGTCGGTCGCCTCGGTTCGGACGATGCGTTCCAAGCTTCTGGAGGCTCTCGAGGATCTCGACGAGGCTTCGGCGGGCGCGTCGCGCGAGGCGCTGTTCGTGCGCGCTGCGCCCTGGATCCAGCGTGCGGCGGGCATGTTCGAGGCCCCCCCCGCGCCCGAGGCTGCGGTGGCGACGCGGCAGGGGCTGATGGTCAACGCCATCAGCACGGCGCTGTTCATGGCCAACTACACGGCCGTGCTGCCCGTGGTGGACGACCTTTGCTCGCGCGTGGGCGTCGACCCAGGCTACGCGGGCCAGATCATGGCGGCTTCCGACGCGGCCGCCATGGTCACGAGCGTGCTCATGTCTTGGTGGTCCAACCGTTCGTTCAAGCGCCCGGTCCTCTTCGGCGCCGTGTCGTGTCTCCTGGGCAACGCATTTTTCTGCCTCGCCTACATCCAGCGCTCGCTGCCGCTTCTCCTGGTCGCGCGAGCGCTCAACGGCCTCGGATCCGCACGAACCGTCAACAGACGCTACAACGCGGACTTTGTGCCGGGCCCGGAACGCACCGCCGCCTGCGCCATCTTCGTGGGCGCCTCGACGCTGGGCATGGCCGCGGGACCCGCCCTCTCGGTGCCCCTCGCGGCCCTCTCGCCCCAGGACCCGGACGGCCTCTGGAACCCGGTCACCAACGTGGGGTGGTGTCTCGCGGCAGCCTGGGTCCTCTTCATCGTCTGGGCAGCCGTCGCCTTTGACGACCCTCCGAGCCACCTCACGCCCGTCGGACTCCTCGAAGGCCCCAATGCAGAACACCCAGAAGGAACCAAGGGACCAGCAGAAGAGGGGGGACAGGCGGGGGGGAGAAACGCCGACCGCTCCCACCCCAACGCCAACGCCAACGGCAACGGCAACGGCAACGGCAACGCCGACGCTCTCCATCGGGACGTGGCGTCGTCGCTTTCCCCCGGTTCGCCGCTGGCTCGTCTGCCCGGGCGGGCGCGCAAGCTCGCGGGCCAGGCGTCGGCGCGGCACCGCGCTCGGCGGCAGCAGGCCCGACGCGCGCGCGCCATGGCGACGGTCGCGCCCACGGCGGCGTGCGCCCTTTTCTTGATCATCCAAAAGGCCGTGCAGCAGGGCTACTTTGACGGCGTCGCGCTGCTGACGGGCACGTGGTTTGGCTGGGGCCCCACCAGCAACGGCATCTTCCTGGCCCTGCTCTGCCTCCTGCTGGCGCCCGTCAACTTTGCCGTCGGCGCGCTCTCGCGCCGCCTCGCGGACGCGACCGTCGTGCTCTTCTCTTTCGTGCTCATGCTCTTCTCGCTGCTCATGCTCTCGCGCACGTCCGATACGCTGCGCGCGCTCTTCTTCGCGAGCGGGCTCGGCGTCATGGCCGGCTCGGTCGCCCTCGAGGGCGCCGCAACCTCGCTCATGTCCAAAGTCATGTGGCCCGGACTCGCGCGAGGACTCTTCAACGCGGGACTGCTCTCCACCGAAGCAGGCACCGCAGGACGCTTCCTGGGAAACGCACTCGTCTTCGTGGCGGGAAGCCTCGCAGGAACCAGAACGCTCGCGCAACTCGACAAGTTCAAGTCCACCCTCGACCTCTCCCTCGCACTCCTCGTCGTCGTCTCGCTCGTAGCCTTTGCCATGACAAAAACCAAACTCTACGCAGGCAAGTAGACGACGGCTTTTTAAAAGGTGCACACATCCCAGAAAAGAACCCCGAAATCATCCCAAAGCACCCTCCCAAAACGCTCTCCGAGACGCCCTCCCAAAGCACCCTCCCAAAACGCTCTCCGAGACGCTCTCCCAAAGCACCCTCCCAAAACGCTCTCCGAGACGCTCTCCCAAAGCACCCTCCCAAAACGCCCTTCCCGACTTGCGCGCCTTCTGATCCATTCTGACGTCGTTTCCCTTGTCCCGTCCTCTCCGACGTTCTTCCCTCTGCGCACCTTTTGTTCCCTCCCACGCCGCCACCCCGTCGTCGCTGCTCGTTTCTCTGCGTCGCAGCGCCTTTTTCGATCGTCCTTCTTTTCTCTCGTTCCCCATGGCTCTCTTCTTCTCCTTTCCCACCCCTCTCGTTCTCCACGGCTCTCTGTCTCATTGCTTGCGCTTCCCGTTCCCTTTTTTTTTTTTTTTTTTTTTGCTTTTTCCACCATTTCTTCTATTTGCCCCCCCCTACTCTTGCTCCTCTTTTTTTCCGGTGTTCGCGTCATCTGCGTCGGCGCCTCTCTTCTGGGCTTTTTCCGGCTCTTTTCTTCCCCATTCTTCGAGTGCGTGTCCTGGTTTTCCTCGCAGCCCTGCGTGTGCGGGGTCATTTTCGTCTTCCGTTTCCCAATCAGGAAGCATCGTCGCGCATCGCATTTTGTCGCAGCGCTCCGAAGCGCTTCCTGCAAGTGCCACGATGCTTCCTCTTCTGTTCCCCAGCTCCCTTTTTGCCCTCCGCGCGCACTCGCCTTTGCGGGGCATGTTCGAATTCGGATGCCCCGCACAGAATGCGGGCAAAACGCACGGACGCGGCTCGCTCGCGCCCTCCCTGCGCTTTCCCCTCGCGCTCCGCTTGCGCCTTTTGGGCCGCCGCCCCCCCCCTCCTGCTCTGCCCCTCCCCGACAACGGCTGCCGTCTCCCCCTCGCCCCGCCCGTCCCCCCGTTTTCCGCCGCCCCTACGTCGCCTCTCCTCCGACTCGTTCGAGCTCCCACGATTCGCGCAACGGCCTGCCGCAGCTTTTCCCCTCCCCTCCACGCCCCTCGCCCTCGCCCCCTTTCTCTCTCTCCCTCCGGCTTCTCGCCACCTGCCCGCCCGCCGGGATCCGTGTGAGCCGCCGCCCGAACTTGATCGCACTCCGACCGCCGCCCCCGCCGCCGCCTTCGGCCCCCTCCCCCGTGCCCTCCCCGCGATGCCGACGTACGATCTCCGCCTCCCCTTTGCGACGCTCGAATGCCGCTTCTTGGCGTTGCCGCGGCCCTTTGGGTTTTCATTCGACCGTGCCGCCGCCCGTCGGTTCGCGTTGCTGAGCATGGACGAGCCGCTGGAAACGGCGCTCTGGCCGAGCCTCTCCGCCCCTCCACTCTCGCCCTTGCCGCGCCCCGCGACTCCGCGGCGCTGGCATCACGCGATCGCCGGGGCGCTTTGCGAGCTCCAATTTCAAACCGAACGACTCGAATCCCCGCCGACATGGGATTTGCGCCGCTGCGAGCGGTCCAATCTGGACCCACACGGCCCGAGTGACGTGGACGTAGCGCGCCACCCCGCACCTTTTGGCTGCGAGGGTGGTTCCCGCGGTTTCCGCCGCGCGCCGAGCGCACGGCGCGCGCGGGTGTGGAGATGATCTGGACCGCGCCGACCCGGGGCGGTCCAGAGTTCCGCTCGCTCGGCCTCTTTTGGCTCTCGAGCGCCCCTCCTTTTCGGCGGTTTGCCGGATCTCGCGAGGCCCACTCGCGCCCCCCCTCGCCTTTTTTTGTATTTTTCTCACCCGCGTCGGGATGCGTCGCGCCCTCATCGGCGCTGGGGTGGTCGGGGCCGGTGCCCTGGCCACCTACTCGTTCGCCGACATCCGCGTCGAGCCTCCCAAATTCCTGGAGCGCGTCCCGTCGCGCTCCGAGCAGCTGGACGCGCTCGCGCGCGGCACCGCCGCGGCCCCCTACGACGTGCTCATCGTGGGCGGTGGAGCGACCGGAACTGGTTGCGCCGTCGACGCCGCAACTCGGTACGTTGGACGTCCCGCCGGGCTTGCCGTTTTGCGGCAGATGCGTCTTCTTCCCCGGATTGCGGTTCCCGCTTGTCCCGATGTCCGCAACCCCGTCGCTCCTCGGTCGTCGTCCCTCGCGCTGGGCGGTGGCGCTCTCCCCACCCCCCCCCTCTCCCCTCTCTTCTCCCCCGCGTCTCGCTGACGTCCCTTTCGCCCTCCTCTTGCGCAGTGGCCTCAAGGTTGCGCTCGTCGAGCGCGAGGACTTTGCCGCAGGCACGAGCTCTCGTTCCACCAAGCTCGTCCACGGCGGTGTCCGTTACCTGGAAAAGGTGCGCGGTCTACGGTCTGGCGGGGCGTGAGGGTTGATGGGGTGGGGTGAGGGGGGGATGTGGGGATGCGGACGGCGTGAGGAAGGGGGGGTGGAGGGGGCAGCAAGAGGGGGAGCTGGCCCAGGCCGGCGAGAGGGGGGGGGGGCGCGAGTGGTTGGATCGAGCAAGGGAAGCGCGTTGGCCGAGACGTGCGGCCTTGGGTTTGCGGAGTGTGGTGTAAGCGGGAGAGGGCATGCGAGGGAGAGGGAGGGAGAGAAGGGGGGGGGGGGGGGCAGATCTGAGGTACATGTTAGGGGGGGTGGAGCGGGGGATGAGGGGGGGTGAAAGGGTCGGGATCGGGTGTGCTGACGGGGGCGGCCGGGGGGCGAGGGGAGGGAGCGCGGTGGCTGCGCGATGGCAGCATGGGCGGTGCGGGTCTGCGTGCTGACGCGTTCTCTGCCGGACCGCGCGGACACGGGGCGGTCTGGGCGCTGGGGTCGATGCGCGTCGTTGGCCATCGAAGCCGTCCGAGCGACGATGCGTGCGAGACAAGGATCGCGGATGCGGCCAAAGGACGCGGGGGGGCGGGGCGGGGAATCAGATCGGGCCGGAGCGGCGAGGCGAGGTCTCCGGCCGGGGGGCGTGATGAGGAGGGAAGCGGGGGGACCGGGCCTGCGATGGGCGGTGCCGCGGCATATCCGGGCGGCTACCGCGCAGCTCTCATGGCCCGCGAGGCATGAGCGGGGAGGGGGGCGCGCGGGGAGGCAAGGTGGCAGGGTGGGTGGGGTCGACGACCGCGCGCGGCCCGCTCCACGCGTTGCCGTCTCGTGGAGCGGCGACAACTCGTCGATCGCGCCCCCCCTCTCTGCATCCGCGCATCCACCCGCATCCCTGGCGCGTGTTCAGCACCCCTCGAATCGCCGATCACAGCGACGGCCGCATCATCGAAAGCGAGCGAGCAAGGAGCAAGGAGAGGAAGGGGGTGAGGGATTGGGGGACTGGGGGATTGGGAGGCGATGGCGCTGTCCATCTCTCCGCAGTTTGCCACCTTTCTCTCTCCCTCTCCCCGTCTCTCTCCCTCCCCGTCTCCCCCCCCCCCTCTCTCTCTCTCTCTCTCTCTCTCTCTCCATCTTCGTCATCTCCATCATCTCTCTGCTTCGTCTCCTCGGCTCGCTATCGTCACTACGTCTGCCTCACCATCTCCTTTCCTGCTCCCCCCCCCCTTTTTCTTGTAGGCTGTGTTTGGTCTTGACTATGGTCAGTTGAAGCTTGTCTTTGAGGCGCTTCACGAGCGCGGCACGCTTCTTCGCAACGTTCCGCACCTGTCGCACGAGCTTCCGATCATGACTCCCTGCTACAAGTGGTGGGAGGTGCCCTACTACTGGGCTGGCATGAAGCTGTACGACGTGGTTGCCGGCTCGCAGGCCCTGTCGTGGTCGCACTACGTCCCTCCCGGCCGCGCCAAGGCTGCCTTCCCCACGATGGCCTCGTCGCACGCGGACGGCAGCAAGCTGTGGGGCACGATCGTGTACTACGACGGCCAGTTCAACGACGCGCGTCTGGCGGTGACGCTGGCGATGACGGCCGCGCTCGCGGGGGCGACGGTCGTCAACCACGCCGAGGCGACCGAGGTGCTCAAGGACGCCTCGACGGGCCGCGCGGTGGGCGTGGTGGTCACGGACCAGCTCACGGGCGCCAAGACGCCCGTGTACGCCAAGGAGATCATCAACGCCACCGGCCCCTTTGCGGACCAGTTCCGCCGCCTCGCCGAGCCCGACGCCAAGCCCATGACGCTGCCCTCGGCGGGCGTGCACGTGACGCTGCCCGACTACTACTCGCCCGAGTCGCTGGGTCTGATCGTGCCCAAGACCAAGGACGGCCGCGTCGTCTTCATGCTCCCCTGGCTCGGGCACACCATTGCCGGCACGACCGACTCGTCGGCCGACCCGACCATGCGCCCCCAGCCCAAGGAGGAGGAGATTGCCTTCATCCTCGACGCCATCTCCGAGTACCTGACCGTCAAGGTCCGACGCTCGGACGTGCAGTCTGCCTGGTCCGGCATCCGCCCCCTGGCCATCGACCCCAACGCCACCGACACGGCCTCGGCCTCGCGTGACCACATCGTCACCCGCGACCCCAAGGACGGCATCGTCACCGTCTCGGGAGGCAAGTGGACCACCTACCGCCTCATGGCCCAAGACGCCGTCGACCGCGTCGTCCGCGAAAACAACGACCTCGCCCCGAGAGCCACGCCCTGCATCACCAACAAGCTCCACCTCGCGGGAGCCGCGGGCTACTGGCCGGGACTCTTCACCGAAGTCGCACAAACCTACACGGTGCCCCACCGCCCGGGAGCCATCGACACGCGCGTCGCCCAGTACCTGGTCAGCGCGTACGGAGACAGGGCCCACGAGGTCACCGCCCTCGCGGAAACGCTCGGGCTCGGACGCCGCGTCGTCCAGGGACACCCCATCATCGAAGCCGAAGTCGTCTACGCGGCGCGAAACGAGTACTGCGAAACCCCAGAGGACTTTGTCGCGCGCAGAACCAGACTCGCCTTCCTCGACCAGCGCGCAGCCGAACAAGCCCTCCCACGCATCGTCGAAATCCTCGGCAAGGAAAAGGGATGGGGATACTTTAAGAAGCGCGCAGAACTCAAGAGAGCACTCGAGTTTCTCAAGACCTTTGACGCACCCGAACACGAACTCCTCGTCGCTGAAGGAAAGGCACCTTACACGGGCTAACGAGGACGAGACGAGAAAGACGCACGCCCAAGCCGACGCGCCTCGCACGATCCCGCTCCCCCCCCCCCGTCCTTTCCCTCTTCGTGCCCCAGCCTTCCGAGCTCTGCCGCACGTGGGCCCAGAACCCCCCAGAAACCGCTCGCCAGCGAACGCGCAGCAAGCGCCCCCCCCGCAAACCGCAAACCGCCATTCGCCTCGCTCTCGACATGCCGCTCCCGTTCCCCTCCCCTCCCTCCTCTCCGCTCCCATGCCATGTCGCCCCCGCGCACGACGCTTTGCTTTTTTTCAAGACGCCCCCGCGCGCCCGCAACCCTCCCCCCCTGCCGCGAACAAGCTCGTGCAAGGCCATCGCATCCGAGAGGTTGGTCTGGAAAGGGGGGAGGGAAGAGGTTGAGAGTGGCGGGAAGTCCACAAAAGGAGGGGGGAAGAGGCTGGGTACAATGACGTCTGAGGGATGGCGTCACGAACGGTCGAAAGAAAAAAAAAGGTGCCGCCAGTGGAAGATGGGGAAAACAGGCGATCGAACCCTCCCCTCTTTGCATCCTCCCCTCTCTGTTGGGTCGTGTGGTTTTGATTTTTCGACGGTTGTTTCCACGCCGCGCCGGCGGGGCGTGCTCTGACGCCGCGACGCCGGACGCCCGGCATTCTACGGAGCGCGCTCGGGCGCAAGAGGGGCAAAAACGCAAAGAGGTCCGCGGCGCGCACGCGCCGCAGCCTCCTCGCGACCCGACCCGCGCCCGGCGCGCTGCCCCTTCTTCCTCGATCGGCGGCGCGCAGGGGCGGGCCGACGGGACCGCGCGCAAACCCGCAGAGGCAAAACGGAGGGCGGACAGGGGGAGGAGGAGGGGGGGGAAGAGGAGAGGAGGGAGGAAGAGGGAGCGGGAAAACAAAGAGCAGAGGAGAAACGGGGCAGGGAGGTGGTGCCAAGCGAACAGAGGAGGAAAGGGGAGACGAGACCGCGGGCCGCGGGCGCGCGCTCTCGGAGCGCAGACGCTGCCCCGCAGTCGAGCTGTTTCCCCCCTGTCCTTTTCAAAATCGCGGCGCCGTCCCTGCCCGACCCTGGCGCCCCATTCCCGCTCCCGCTCCCGCCCGCGCTCCGCCCCCTAAACCCGCGCCCGCGCCGCCTCGGCGGGCGGTAGAGAGGTGTTTCTTCAGAGGGCCGCAAAGGCTACTTTGTGCGAGGAGAGAGACGGAGAGGAGACAGGGGGCGGAGGAAAAGCGGGAGCGGGGGGGAGAGAGGGAGGGAGAGAGGGAAAGAGGGGGGAGGGGTGCGTCGGACGCCCGGCCTTGCCAAAGGAGCGGAGGCATGGCTGGCGTTCGACGTGTGCCCCCCCCCCCGTCCACATCTCCCCCGCCCCCCCCTCCCGCCGCCCCCGGCTCTTCCTCCCGCCCCTACCTCTCTCCGTCGCGCTCCCAGCGCGGGCTCCCGAAAGAGTCGCGCGCGCGCCCGGTCGACAGACCCTAGGCGTCGTCGCGGGGAGACGCGTGAACTACGGCGACGATGACGGCGACGTCTGGTCCCTTGACGGGGAAAAAACCGGGGCGTTCGAGCCGTCACCGTCGGTTCGTTTCGCGGCCCGATCCCCCATCGAGGGACTTGTCGTGCCATGCGTTCTTCGCGATTCACGGTTCCCCGTTGCTTGCGTTCGTCTCCATCACGTCATCCCGAGATTTCGGTCATCCTCTTGGTTTAGTTGATGACGTCGAGGATGAGCTTGCGGCTCTTGATGGGCGCCCAGAGGAGTCGCTTGTAGTATCCTGCGGCGACGATGCCGAGGGCAATGGCAAACATAAACTTGGCTCCCATGAGCTTGCGGTCGTCGGCCTCGGGCTCGGCGGCCCAGGCGAGGAAGGTGGCGACGTCCTTGGCTTGCTGCGCCTCCGAGGCGGGCGTCTCGTCGTCGTAGTCGGTGCCCTCGTCGACGACGGGCTTGGGCATGGCAATGGCGCCGCCCGGGAAGTAGGGGTTGTAGTGGAGACCCTCGCGGACCGAGACGCCCGCGGGGGGCTCGCGGTATCCGAGCAGCAGGGCAAAGACGTAGTCGGCGCCGCCGGGACGGGCCTTGGTGATCAGCGACAGGTCAGGGGGGTAGGCGCCACCGTTGGCGAAACGAGCCGCCTGCTCGTTGGCGTAAGGGGCGGGGACCGGATCCGAGAGACGGCCGGGGCGGTCAAACATCTCGCCCTCATCGTTGGGACCGTCCGTCACGTCAATCTCAGCCGCAATCTCCTTGGCCTCCTCCTCGGTGTACGCAACACCAACGAGGTTGCGGTAGTGGATCGCAGACACAGAGTGGCACGCAGAGCACACCTGCTGGTACACCTGGAAACCACGGCGGATCGAAGAGTGGTCGTACGAGCTGCACAGAAAAGAAAGGAAAAAGGGGAGAGAAACGAGATGAGAACGAAAGACAAGGAATCAGGGATACGTGGTTGACCACGAGTTTCAGGTTGGCACGATGAGCAAACAAGAATGCAAACGTTTCAGAGCGCTTTCGGGTGCACCCAATTCCAGTTTTTCTTCTCTTTTGGGGGCTTTTCGACCGATCAACCGAACCAAAATGATCCAGGGAAAATACAAAAGACCGAAGAAATCGACCCAAAGAGGCCGAAAAAAAAAGCAGACCTCTCCGACCCTCCCAGCCCCCCCCGTTCGACCGGAAGACAGTCGGAACGCCCCTCGCCACGCACGTCGCATCAACCGTCGACTCCACCCGTACCCGTACCGCTCTGGCCCCCCCCCCCCCATCCCCCCTTCCCCGCTTCCCACCTGCCCTCGGTCGAGTGCCGCCTTACGCCCGCTCGCGCCGGCACGCGCCAGCCTGCCTGACCGCCACCCCCCTCCCCCCGGCCCGCTGCCCGGGCCGCATCTCCCTCTCTCCGGACCCGCGGAGCCGCGCAACAGGCGCCAGACCCTCGACCGCATGCACTACGCACTCGAAGAAGCCAGAGTGCGACCAGGGGTAGCTCTGGGGAGCGAGACCGTGGTCGGCCTCGTTGGCGAGCGAGAGCGTCGAGGTGACCGCCACAGCAGCGGCACCGGTCGCCGCGACCGCCGCGACGCGCTTGGCCGTCGACCAGGCAGCGCCCTGCGCGGAAAATGAAAAGCAACCGAAAAAAAGTCAAACGCGAGATCGGACCGAACGCGCAGGCGCGCGGAGAGCAATCCCAGCGCACGCGTACCACCACCCCCGACCCACCCCCGCACGCAGGCCCGTCGCCCAGCCCACGCTTCCCCCCCCCCCCTCCCAGCACTCGCGCCCGCATCGGGCCGCCTCCCCCGGCCGAGCACCCCGCAGGCTCCGTGGCCGCTTCGGGGACAACCCGCCGGTATCGCCCGCTCGCGGCGCCGCATTCGCAACAATCGTGTCATCAACGCGAGGCGACGGCGCCTCCGTGCGCGCGCACGGCCGGACGCACCTCGGCGCGGGAGCCCTCGGCCTGAGCGGCCTGGCGCAGAGCCTTGGCGACGCCGGCGAACCGCATGGTGCTTGATCAAGCGAGAGGCTAGCGGGCTCGGCGGCGTGGCAGGGGAGAGAGGACGTTGTCTGCGCTCTGCGTCCCCGATGATGTGCAGCGCGGGCTCGAGCGGCGCGGTCGGCGAGGAGGGAGGCGGCCCGGCGCGGGGCGGGGCGGGGGCGGCGCGCCATCGCGGCCGAGGAGGAAGGGGAGGAGGGGAGGCGGGGTGGGGAGTCCCGCCCCTCCCCCGCCCGCCTCTCGGCCCGCGCCTCTCGAGCCCGCGCCCCGCGACGACGGCTCCATCAGGCGCCGCGCACTCCGTTTGCGACGCGACTCCCCGTTCGCTCCGCTTCCTGACCGCTCGGGCCGGCCCTTTCGCAGCCCACCGGTAGGCAGGGGAACGCTCCCGTGGCCGGCCGACCCCACAGAATGGCGCTGCAGCTCGCGCGCCGCGCGGCGCGCTCGCAGGCGTCGAAGAGGTCCGTCGCGGCCGTCCCTCTGATCAAACACGTCCACGCTTGACAGAAGAGCGCGACCACCGCGCTCGGCACGCGCGCGCTCCGGTCGATGGTGATCTCCACGCCCGCCCACCCCGCGCCGAGTCCCATCGCACCCCGCGACCTCCCTCCCCTCCCCCCCTTCTCCTCGGTCCTCTCGTCGCGTCCGCTCACCCCCGGTTCCTCCGTGCCGTTCCGTCCCCGCAGCCTGCGTGCCTTTAGCACGGAGCGTGTGCACGGCGGCCTCAAGGATGAGGACCGCATCTTCACCAACATCTACGGCCGCCACGACCCCTTCCTCGAGGTGCGTTCCGCGACCCCCGCCGGGCTCTCCCCTCCCCTCCCCTCCCCCCTCCCCGCTTGCTTGCGTCTCGAGCGCGGGCAGCAGCGGGCGGGCGCTCTGGCCGGGGCGGGTGCTCTCGCGAGCGACCGGCTCGGCTCCGGGTCGGTCGCTTGCGCGAGCTCGGCTGGCCGCTCTCGCTTTCCGTCTTCGGGTTGAGCGACGCCGTGGCTGGCTCGACCGGTGGCCGCGCACGCGTCCGCGCGCGCGGCGCGTCTGGCGAGTCCCGGGAGACGCCGGCACGCGCCGGCGTCCGCCCGGCCGGCCAAGGGGAGAGGGAAGTGGACGGTGGTGGGGAGAAAGGGGAGGGTGAGAGGAGGTGGAGTGAGCCCAAGGGGAGACGGCGGCGAGGCGGGGGAGATGAAGGATGGGGGAGATGGTGGGGGCGAGGACTCTGGAGACTGAGAGGAGGGAGGGGACTGCGACGGGGCAAAGGGAGAGAGGAGAGGAGGGTTCGGGCGAGGGAAGAACGCGCAATGGAGCGAGCTTTTTTTGTTTCCTCTTGCTGGCTTCTCGCGTTCTCCTTCCCTAGTGCCCTTTTGCCGGTTTCTCGCGTTTTCTTGTTTTTTTCCTGATTTCGCCTTTTGGGCCACGTTCAATTTCACTCATCGTTGTCCCTCTTTCTACCATCCCCTGGTCCCGCTTCCCATTCCTTTTCTGTCTGTGTAGGGTGCGAAGAAGCGCGGCGACTGGTACCGTACCAAGGACATTGTCAACAAGGGTGCTGACTGGATTGTCTCTGAGATGAAGGCTTCTGGCCTCCGTGGTCGTGGCGGTGCCGGTTTCCCGTCCGGTCTCAAGTGGTCGTTCATGCCGAAGGCCAACCCCGACGGCCGTCCCAGCTACCTCGTCGTCAACGGCGACGAGTCCGAGCCTGGCACGTGCAAGGATCGCGAGATTATGCGCCACGAGCCGCACAAGCTGGTCGAGGGCTGCCTGATCGCGGGCACGGGCATGCGTGCCCGCGCTGGCTACATCTACATCCGCGGCGAGTTTGTCGCCGAGCGCCTGGCCGTGCAGCGCGCCATCGACGAGGCCTACGCGGCCGGTCTGCTGGGCAAGAACGCGGCCGGCTCGGACAAGGACTTTGACCTCTACGTGCACTGGGGCGCCGGCGCCTACATCTGCGGCGAGGAGACGGCCCTCATCGAGTCGCTCGAGGGCAAACAGGGCAAGCCCCGTCTCAAGCCCCCGTTCCCCGCCAACGTCGGTCTCTACGGCTGCCCCTCGACCGTCACCAACGTCGAGACGGTCGCCGTCTCCCCCACCATCCTCCGCCGCGGCCCCGAGTGGTTTGCCGGCCTCGGACGCAAGGGCAACGCGGGCACCAAGCTCTTCACCGTCTCGGGACACGTCAACCGCCCCTGCACGGTCGAGGAGGAGATGTCCATCCCCCTCAAGGAGCTCATCGAGAAGCACGCCGGAGGCGTCCGCGGAGGATGGGACAACCTCCTGGCCATCATCCCAGGAGGCTCCTCGGTGCCCCTGCTCACCAAGGACGTTTGCGAAACCGTCCTCATGGACTACGACGCGCTCAAGGCCGAAGGATCCGGACTCGGAACCGCCGCCGTCATCGTCATGAACAAGCAGACTGACATCATCGAAGCCATCGCGAGACTCTCCTACTTTTACAAGCACGAGTCGTGCGGACAGTGCACGCCCTGCCGCGAGGGAACCACCTGGCTCTACGACATCGTCACCCGCATGCAAAAGGGAGACGCACGCGTCGAAGAAATCGACATGCTCTGGGAAATCACCAAGCAGATCGAGGGACACACCATCTGCGCCCTGGGTGACGCAGCAGCCTGGCCCGTCCAGGGACTCATCCGCAACTTTAGGGACGTCATCGAGCAGAGAATCGAGGCGGCACAGGACAACCTCCGCATCAACGCCTAAAAGCCCACAGCAACAGACGCAACGGATCGAATGGAGGAGAGAGGGGGGGAGGAGAAACGTGAGAACGACGAAAGAGAGAGAGAGAGAGAGGAAAGGCCCTCACGAACCTCTCCTTTGCTCTCTCCATCTCTTCTCCCACGCTCTCTCTCCTTCCCCCCTTTGCGCTTTTCTCGTGCTTTGGGACGGACTCTCCGCCCGCGCTCCTCCCTGTGTAGAACAAGCTCGTGAACAAGCTCGAGAACCCGAGGAAGAAGAAGAAGACGCACACGCCCAGTGCGCATAGAAGCAAGGCGCGGGGCGCTCCAGGGACGGGGGAATGTGAGTGTTTCTATGAGCGCTTCTGCGAGTGCCCCCCGGGGCTCCCATCAGCTCCCCTCTCTTACCAGGTGTGCCCTTTTCCACACTGGACACTGAACGCCGAGTCTGGCGCACGTGCACACGCACCTATGCCCGCTCACGCTCCCCTTCTCGCTCCTTCTCGTCGACACGCCCCCGCCCTTTTCTTTTTCTTTCGAAACGGCAGGGACGCACGCGGGAAGAGACCTGCAAGGGAGGAGGGGGGGGGGGGAGAGGACGGAGGAGGATCGCGACGCCCGCGTCACCGGGACGAGGCGGAACGCACGGATTCGGCGTTTCTTTTTTGCCCAAGAAACGCTCCATGCCCCGACTTTTTCCTGGCGCTCCTCGCGAGCTCCGTTTTGGGCCCTTTTCCCTCCACTCTCCCTTTTCTTCGCCCTGTCTCCGCTCCCCACCGCCCCGTGCCTCGCGGCAGATCAGGCGGCGGTCTCGAAGCCCGCCGCCAAGTAGAAAGTCTATCCACGAACCTTGAGACGACCAAAGTAGAGACGGGAAGTGAGAAGGAGAGGGGGGAAACGTTGGATGGCATTGGGGGAAATCGCAGGGGGGGGGATGTATCGGATCAAAAGTCATGTAGCACAGTATCATGGTCGCCGCGCGAACGCCAACGAGAGCGAACAAACTCTTCTCGTTCCAAACAACGATCCGCACTTTAGCATCCCCGGGACAACGGGCGCTGCTCTGAACTCTTTTTTTTTTTTTCACCCTTTTTTCGCCACTTTCCCATGCTCCCCCCCCCCCCCCCGCCCCGTGTGCTATCGCGCACTCTCTCACTCTTGCCCCTCCTGCGCGCGCGTTCCGGAAGTGAAGACAACATGACATTTGAAATGTGCGTAGATGCCATCGCGTCGCGAAACGCTGGCCTTCTCATCGCGGAAACGTAGTGGCTGACGTCGCACCGTCCCCAAGCGTGGTAGAAACTTTGCAGCGGCAGCCTTTCCTTTTCCTCCTCGCCTGCTGCCTCCCCTCACGCGAGCCGATCGCCCTATTCGCTGCATGCCCAGCTTGGGCACCACAGAAACTCAAGCTCCTCGTTCGAGTTGGACAATGCGTCGCGGCCGCGACCGCCGGGCACGTTTTTCCGTGCCTCCCCAAACCTGCCTTCGCCTCCCTGATTTCGACACGGCCCGCTCGACGCGCGCGCCGCGAAGGCTCACCCGCCTGCCCGCGTTCTCCTCGGCGGCGAGTCGACCTTCATTCCCCTCTTTCGACACGCCAACTAGGTCGAACGCGCCGCGAAAACCTCGGCCTGCGCTCGCAGCCCCGGGCCGTCGACGCGGGCAGACCTAGGGAGCCGGCGCGCGGCCGCGCCCTGGCCGCGTCGGCCGCGCAATTCGCGCAGCGAGCAGCCCAGCGCGCGGGGCGTGCGCACGACGGCAATCCAAGGCCACATACAAACCACACGCTTGGAAGAATCGATGGGTTGCGATCTACACGCGTCTCGAATGTGGAACGCGCTTCGGGATGGTCCCCCCCCGGCAAACCTCTCCCCCGCGCCACCGCCCACCCCCTGCCTTCGGGCACGCGGCCGCGGTCTTCCGAGGGAAAAACAGGCGAACTTTCAGGGCGCTCGCGCACATTGTGGGCTCGGATCACCGCCCCCAATAATTTCTCAGAGCGATAGAAACCGTTTAGGACAGTCCTACGTGCGCATGCTTGCAATTGGCGCGTGCACCGCGCCGGAAGGAACCTCGCAAGGCGCGGGACCGGAACGGCCGGCGCGCAGGGTGGCGGGAACCGCTAACCGCAACCCACCGGCCGCCGAGCGCATACAACACGAGGAGCCGCGGCGTCGTAGTCGTCAGATCTACCTTTTCCGAGTCTCCTCTTTTGGGCGGCGACACGAGCGGCGAGCTCCTCGGCCCTTTCCGCAGCCTCGCCACCCTCGCCGGACCGACCACAATGGTGCGCGTGTCGGCGGCACTCCGCAGGGAGCGGAGGTTACCGACGTTCTGCCGAGGCTCTCCGAAAGCGATAGAAAACACCGTCGCAAAGGATTGTTATCGACACGCGTTCTTTGGATGGACCTCTTCTCGCGAGGCCGTGGTCCGACGCTTCTCGGCCGCGGCGGGTGGTCGTCCGGCGCCGGCCTCACCCGGCCCGCGCGCGGTTGCCTGCGGTTGGATGCCGCGTGGTGCAATGACACGTCGCACGTTTCGCGCTCTGACGTCGTCGTTGTCTGCCATCGAAGATCTTGTAGGCGTTGCGCTATGCAGCTGCTGCATTCATCCTTGTTCGCGGTTTGCGATCCGCGAGAGTTCCTGCCGCGCCCGCGGCACGGCGCCGAGACGGGCGGGTGGGTGCACGCCCGTCACGCTGGCTCCCCCGGACACCCCGTCCCGATGCGGGTGCGGGCACCCACCCTAACCCACCCCCGGAGGTCCCGCAGCCACGCCCGCTTTGCCTCTCCCCCTCCCCCCCTCCCCTCCCCTTCCCCCCTCCTCGCCGTGCACCTCGTGCTCATCCGTCTCCTTCCCCCCCTCCTTGCATTCACTTGCAGGCTCGCGGCCTCTCGTCGCGCACCGCGCTGGTGCTCGGGCTGGCATGCCTGTTTGCGGCTTCGTCTGCCACGACATCGTCTACGCAGGCGCAGACGGACGCGCTGCTGTTCCTCAAGTCACAGATTGACACTGACGGCATCCTCAACTGGTCAGCCCAGGCGAGCCTCAGCGAGTGGGAGGGCGTGACCCTCAACGAGGCTGGCGCTGTGGTTGCCATCGACCTGGCGAACAGGGGCATCACCGGCACGCTTCCTTCGATCACTTCTCTCTACCGTCTGCTCGATACGCTCGAGGTCTTTGACCTCTCGACCAATGCCATCTCCGGCACGCTTCCGTCTGGCATGGCCGTGCTGACTTCTCTGAACTACCTCGACCTCTCTGGCAACCAGCTTGTCTCTTCGCTTCCGCAGGGCTGGTCTGGCCTCGTGGCTCTTGTGTCGCTCAACCTGGCCAACAACCAGTTTACCGGCCAGCTCCCCGAGTCGTGGTCTGCCATGACTTCGCTCGAGTTCCTTGACCTTTCCGGCAACACGTTTGACGGCTACGTGCCCTCGATCTGGTCTTCCATGCCCCTCGAGGCCCTTTCGGTCGCCAACGACGCCACGCTCTGCAGCTCGACCTACGGCATCAACCCCCTGACCCCCGCCACCGTCTACGGCCCCTGCAACACGACCACGACCAACGTTGCCGAGATTCCCTCGGACGCCATCACCGTGGCCGCTCAGGGCACGAACGTCCTTTCCGTCGACGAGGCCTCGTACGCCGAGATTGCCGTCCTGCTCGGCTACTCGCCCGCCCCCGACGCGACCTCGACCACCTCGCCCTCGACCGAGAACGAGGAGTCTTCGCCCTCTGCTGACGAGGCCTCGCCCTCGGCCGACGAGTCTTCGCCTTCGCCGGTTGACGACTCGACCACCACCTCGCCCTCG
>PEIA01000169.1:8795-22939 GCA_003613005.1 Prototheca ciferrii
CCCCCCTCCCCCTTCCCCCTCCCCGCTGTCTCTCCCCCTTCCTCGTCGCCTTGCCACCTTCGCCCGCGTCCGCGCTGCCTCCAGGCATCGCGCCCCGCAGCGTCGCCCACATTCGCGCATCTCTTCGAATCTGATTTCTTCGGTTCGTTATATTTGCAACTGTGGGTTTCTGGACGAAAACCCTCGCGCTCAGAGGGCGAACGCGTCGAGGTCAAACCGCGGCACGGGGTCTTCCGCGCCGCGCCGTACGCGGCGCGAGCCGCGTACGGCGCGCCGCGGGGGGCTGCGCCGCCGATCCTACTCAACCCGGATGTGACGGGCCGTCGCCCACGGCCGACCTTTGCTCGATCGATATTGCGGGTTTATCGCTTGGCTAGATCGCCGTCGCTCCGCCGTTCACGCGCGCCGTGTAAACCACTACCGCAATGGCGACCTTCGCGCCCCCCCCTCCTCCTGCCGCCGTCCCGTCCGCCGTGGAGTCCACCGAAGCCAAGAGCTGGGCTGAAAAGGTGGGTGTGAAGATGGGTTTGAGTGGAAGACCATCGCAAAATGCCGGTTTGTGGCGCCGTCGCACGCCGGAACGCGGCATCGGGGAGGGAGAGGGAGGGAGGTGGAAGGTGGAGGGGGGGGGGGGGGGGGGGGGGGCTGGCGTGAGGGGTGTCGCGTCGGCTGCGTTTCGGCTGCTGCGTCGGTTCGTTCTCGATCATTTCTGCGATCGGCGTTTGCACTGCGTTCATCGTTTCCGCTCGCATTCTCTGGGTCTGTCGCAGGACACGCACGCCGTGTTGGACGTGTCGTCCAAGCTGAGCCGGGTGGCCCTTGGGTTTGAGAGCAAGGTGGAGAAGACCGTGATTGCTCGTCTCCCGCAGACGGACCCCAACCTGGTGCGCCTGGGCGTGCGCTCGACGTTTGCGCTTGGCGCTCTCTTGGCGTTCAAGATGCTGTTCGCTGCGCTCATGACGACGCTGATGCTGCTCGTGGTGGTCTACGCCATCTTCCGCTACGCTGCGCTCAGGAACGGCTACCAGGGTGGCGCCCCAGGCATCACGCGCGTCGCGCAGGCGCTCGAGTGGGCCGCGCAAAACCTCGAAGAGCGCATCGAAGAGTCCGGAGACGGCAGCACCCTCGATGCCTTTGCCGCCGCCGCAGCCGCAAACCCCAACTTCGCGGGCACCGTCGCCGGCGAGTTTGCCGCCGCCTCTGCCGGATCCGCCCGGGCCCCGCGCCCGAGCGGACCCTCGACCGCCTCGGCCAGGGGCTGAGGCTGCGACGGCAGCGAGACGCTGCAGATCGTCACACCGCGCCGGATCGGCGGTCAGAACGAGAGCGCGCAAGGAAACGCGAAAAGGCGAGCTCCAAGGGGTGTCGAGGAAGCTGATGGAGGTCTCGATCGTCGCATCTGAACGTGCACGCGCCCGCTCGCCATCGAGGCGTCTCCGTCTCTTCCGGCGCACATGTCCCCTTCAGGAGAACGCCGGCGTAGCCGACTCGAAAGCGCCTTGCAGAAAGCGTCGAAACGACCCCACCCGAAACGCAGCTCCCTGTGGATGCTGGTTGCACGATCGACTCGGACGCGGCTCCCAGCAACGTGACGCCACACAGCCGGGACAAACGCGCCGTTGAGCGGGACGCCGCCGCGCGATCGGAACGCGCGCCTTTCGCCCGTGCGTCGGGCCGATGAACTCTGGTCGCTGAGCCGCTTGCGCCCGCTCGCGCCGACGCTCTTCGTTTTCTCCCGCCGCTCCCCCATCCTCTTCCCCCCCTTCCCTACGTTCGTCGCTTGCGCACTGTTCAAACCGCGAAACGCGCGCAAACCTGGCACGCGTCGCGGATCCGTGTCGCAACGTTTCGCACCCCAGCGTGCCTTGCCGCATCAGCCAGCGCCTCTTGACCGAGCGACGCAGGTCCACTGCATCGATGCATCGAAACACCCCACTCGCATCGCCCTCTCCCCTCTCTCCCTCTCGCTACATCCGATTTTTGACTCCTCCCTCCACGCTCTCTGAAATTCTTTGGGTTTGTGAGTCCAAGGAGCGGGATGGGAATGGGTCAAAGCAAGAAAGACACAGCGCCAGAGGAGCTATGGGACGATGGGTCGGGCACGCATGCTCGATCTTGGTGCGTATCGATGGTGATTCGAGATGAGAGAACGAGAGGAAAAACCCGCGCGTCGGTGCAAATTAGGCAAGACGTATGCGGAGGAGAGAAAGCAAAACAGTGAAAACTGAGGGGCGAAAAAAAGTCCAACCGATCGCGAGGCCAAGGCGTCGAGGTAGCTGCAAAGCACCGTGTAGAGAACGTACCAAGTCTTGGCACAGCGGTGTCGGTTGCGAGAGAAAAACGACGGATAGAGATCTGCCTCCTTGGGTTACTGTCGAGTGCCAGAGGAGACGTGGTGCCCAGGCGGTTGCATCGCTGCGCACTTGTGCTCTCTCATGGCGTCGAGCAGCTTTTCAATTGCGGTCTTCGCGATCGTCAGGTCGATGGCATTGCTAGATCGCGCTTAGGCGACTGGTGAGAGCCCTGTGTGGGTTGCCTTGGCGTGGGGATTTCGGCGAGCTGCCTGCTGAGATTCGAGCGGCGGCTGCGTTCTCGGCGCGCTTCGTCGTAACCCATATGGTTTCCTGTACGAACGCCTCGGCCGCATTCCCGTCGTGGCCCGCCGGGAGGCCACCCTCCCGCCTGGTGTGTAGGGCTTACGAGTTGCCGACATGTGCCTGCCTCGGCGAGGGCTCGTCCAGCGCCGCGCCTGGGCTTCCGGTGGCCGCATCAAAGCTGGTCCACGTTGGTCTGAGCGCGATCGATAAACCGCCAGGATCAGCAGCGCCGTCGCCACCACGAGGCGCCTGCGCGTCGCCCGCCTGAGGGGAGCGGGGTCGGTGGGAAGGGGGTGTGGGGCGACGGGGGGACTCGGGCCCCTGGCCCGCGCCTTCGGGCTCCGAATCTCCGCTGATAAGGTACCCATCCCGGGCGATCCTCCTGGCCGGGAGGGTTGCGACGAGGTCTGATGTTGCCCGAGCTCTCGGGTCGCCCGCCCGTCGCTTGGCTGAACCATCGACGCGGTCTGTGGACGACCTGCGAGGTGCGTTCGCCATCATACCTATCCGTTGCGCCATCGCACGCGCGAGCTGGACGTGGGCCGCAAGTGGCACGGGGAGGTCGCGGGAGGGGGTAGGCGCGGGAGGGGGGCGAGGTGAGGAATGGTGAGAGGGGGTGGGGGGCGGTGGTGCCCGGTGCCGAGGGGTGGGGTGGGCGTCGGGGTGTGGGTGAGGGGGGGGAGGGGAGGGAGGCTCGCGCCGGACCTGGCCGCGCGCGTCTCTCTCCGCGTTCCCGCGCGCGTCTCGTTGCCCGTGTTCGCGATCGGTTCCTTTGGGTGGATGTGTGCTCGTGTTGCGTCGTGCGTTTCGATCACCGTTCCGTGCGTTCCGTTCCCGCAGCCGGGATGCTTCCGTCTCTGCGTCTCTCGGCCTCGCTGGCCGCTCGCGCTGCGCGCGCGTGCGTGCCTGCGTCCGCTCCCGCGGCCGTGTGCGTCGGTTCTTGGCGCGGTCTGAAGGCCACGACTGGCATCGTCGGTCTTCCGGTCGTTGAGGATGCGCGCGGCGCCCTGGAGTCCAAGTACGACGAGGTCCTGATGCTCGTGGCCGAGCTGGTGCCCGCCGAGGCCGAGTACCGCCGGCAGGTTGAGAAGACGGTCAAGTACAAGCTCGAGGTGCTGGCCGCGGAGGCCGACGACGCCGCCGCCGAGGGCGTGCTGGGTCGCCAGCTCGAGGAGGAGATTCGCATGTGCGAGGACGAGCTGACGCTCATTCCCAAGATGGCCGAGTGGAAGCCTTGGGAGGTCCCCGAGGGCCACCTCATCGAGCTCCTCGAGGAGAAGCCCATCGTGCACGAAGAGGCTGCTCCCGCCAAGTAGACTGAGAGGGTGCTGGCCTTCCAACTTCCCCCCCTCCCCGCCCGCCCTCCACTCCTCGACTTGCAAGCATCGCGACTCACCCATGCCTTCTCTCCTGTCGCATGCCGAAACGTGGACCGCACACCGCCCTCTCCGCCATCCCTTTTCCCCTCCCGCCACCCCTCGCCCATCCCCCCCCCCACCTAGCCGCGGGCGTCGCGCGCCGAGCGTCGCCCGCTTTTTCCCGGGGGCCGTCGGAAGGCGCGCGCGAACCGCAAACCGGGCGGGGAAACGCGAAGACGCAGCGCGAGAAGCCACGGGAAGTTGTGGGACGGAAGGCGGAAGAGGGTCGCGAGAAGAGGCAGAGGATGGGGCACGAGGGAGGAAGAGAGGACAAAGGAAAGTGACAGGGGTGAGAGTGGGTGCTTTGTTTGCATGCGTGCGAAACACTCGTCTGTTCTCTTCCCGGTTTTCTCACGAGAGTTGTGTGTGCCGCTGCTTTTGCAGTTGTGCCTCCTCCCTCTTCCCCTCTCCCGTTCCCTCTTGGTCCTCGCTCCCTGGTTCCCTCCCCCCCCCCCCATCTCATCTCTGTTCTTCTCTTCGCCCCTCCTCCCCTCGTTCCCGCTCTCTCTTTTTTCTCGCGACCCTTGCGCCTGTCGTTTTTCCCCGTTTCCCCACCCCCAGTCCCCTTCCACCGCGTCGTTTCGCGCGCTTTCGTGCCCGCGCCTGCGCGCCTGCGCCAGGCCCTCTCTGGCCCACGCCTGCGCTGGCCCCGGGCGGACGACTGCGCGCGGGGCGTCCGTTTCCCGCCGCCCGGAGCCAGCGGGCCAGACCGGCCGCCGGGCGGCGCGTAGAATGCGCTCTGTGGACGCACGAAGAGACCCCGCGAGCAGAGAGGGCAGAATTGGGCAAAAGCCGGGGCGGTTGCCGGCGAGGCGTCGAGGGGAGGAGAAAGGAAAACGTCTTGGTGACAGCAGGGGTTGGGGAGGGTGGAAGCAAGGGAAAGGATTTCCCGAGTCGCGACGACTCAGAAAAAACCGGAGGTTGGCAACGCAGGAGGATCCAGGACGCGCAACGTGTGAAGACGGCGGGTTTGGCGCACGACGCTCGAAAAATGGTGTGGAAGAGGAACAAACCTAATTTCGCCTCTCCTTTTGCCGATCGTTGGGCCAGCGCTCGGCCCGTTTCCCTCTTCCACCGCGTCGTTTCGTGTCGTGTGTCGCCATTCTGAGCGCTTTCTGGTTACATTCGCGCAGCGGGGGCATGGGGCCGCGAGGACCCCGTTGCGTCGTTCGGAACGTGGCGCCTCACTGGTGCCGTCGCGTCGACGGAGGCGTGCGGGGACCTCTTTGCGGGTGACTTGAAGCTGAGCGCGTGCTCGTTTCTCTTCGTCGTCGCGCTTAGGCCTTGGGGGCGGCGGCGATGATGTCGAGGAACTCGGGCTTGAGGGAGGCGCCACCGACGAGGAATCCGTCAATGTCGGCCTCAGAGCCGAGGTTGGCGGCGTTCTTGCCGTTGACGGAGCCCCCGTAGATGATGCGGGTGGCCTCGGCGGCCTCGGCCGAGACGTTGGCGGCGATCCAGGCACGGATCTCCTTGTGCGTCTCCTGGGCCTGCTCGGGCGTGGCGACCTTGCCGGTTCCGATGGCCCAGACGGGCTCGTAGGCGACCACGATCTTGGACCAGTCGGTGACGCCGGCATCCTTGACGGCCTGCAGCTGGCGGGCGTTGACGGCGCCAGTCTGGTTCGACTCGCGCTCCTCGAGCAGCTCGCCCACGCACAGGATCACGGACAGACCCTGCGAGAGCGCGTACGCCACTTTCTGGCCAGTCTCGGCATCGCTCTCCTTGATGATGTGGCGGCGCTCAGAGTGTCCGAGGATGACCCACTCGAGGCCAAGGTCCACGAGCTGCTCGGCAGCAATCTCACCAGTGTACGCGCCACCGGCCTTGATCCAGCAGTTCTGAGCCGACACCTTGATGTCCTTCTGGACAGACGAAAGCACAGCAGGGATGTGGATGAACGTGGGGGCGATCACAACGTCTGGGGGGGGGGGGGGGGGAGGAGGGAGACGGGAGAACGCAGGGGTGTGAGCATAAAGTGCGCGAGCACGGGGGCGTGAGCGTAGGGATGAGCATGGGGGTCCCGCAGCACGAGGGAGCCAGGCGGGGCGGAGGGCGACAGCGAGACCCGCGCACCTCGCAGGCCGCACACCTCGCACCCTCTCCCCGCTCGCTTCCTCGCCGGGGATTGATCCCACGAATCGCACTCCCGTCGGTCCATCGTGCGACCCACCGCACCAGTCGATCGCTGCCCGGACCCTCGCCGGCGATCGGAACCGCACGATCAGTCAGAGGTCGGGGCCGGAACGACGCGGGGCGCGCGTCCCGGGAAACTCGCGCTGCCGGCACCCCCTTTCCCCCCCGCCCACCCCGGAGGGTCTCCCGCACGCCCTCCCCCCCCTCGACTCTTGCAACCACGACGCACCGACATCAGGCGAGATGGTGGCGGTGTTGAGGACCTTGACGAGCTCGGCGTTCTTGGCGACCGTGCCGTTCTGCACAAAAGGGAAAGCGGGAGGCCGGGTCGGGTCTGCGTCGTCGCGCGAGATCGCGGAGCATCGCGCTTACCCCGGGCGTCCGCGGCGGCCCGCGTTCGCGCAGGCTCGAGAGCGCCCGCGCGAGATCTGGCAAACCCCAACCCAATACGACCACGCACGCTCTTCCAGTTTCCGCCTGCGAGCGAACGGGAAGAGGGAGGAAGGAGAACGGGTCGGCCACGGTCAGCCGCGACGCACCGCCCGAGAACCAGCGGCGCCGCTGACGCAGGCGCGGCGAAGTGATCGCGCGGCCGAAAACAGACGCACCAATGAAAAACTTGCGGGCCATGGCGATCTCGGTTTGCGACGCGGACGGGTCGTGCGACAAGGGGAACGGATGAAAGTGTGACCGCTCTCAGGGGCGGCCGCCGAGGATGGATCGCCGGACCACCGGCCGCGCGCCGCGCGCAGGCAGCGTTCGGGGCGCGGGGAAGGAGCCGAGCAGAAGGGGCGGGAGAGGGGCGAGACGGGTGTGGGGAAAGGAGCGAGGGGGAGGAGGCAGGAGGGAAGGGGGAGAGCCGGGCGCGTGCGAAAAGGGTGGAGGGAAGGGAAAGGCGTTGCCAAAGGGGGGTAGGTTCTCGGAGGCGAACACCGGGGTGTTTTCCGGCGTCGTGCTTTCAAAACGATTTCGTGCGTCGAGCTTTGCGTTGCGTCCGCATCTCGGGATCGTCAACGGGGCTTTCGAGGACGCCCAGGTCAAGGGGTGCCAAGCGACTGTCGATTGTCAACGCATTTCCTGGCCACGGGACGGTCGCTTCGCCTTATCGACAACGATTCGAAGCGCGTTAATAGCTCCGACTCGCAACATCAAGCCGCATCTCGCCGTATGCACGTCGACGTCCGTTCGCAAGCTCGCACGCCGCCCACCGCTGCCCCGTCGCATTTCTCTTCCGCGTTGCATCCGCCTCGTCGATCTGAGCGACGCTCGTGATGAACACAGCAGTTTGCATTGGAGTTTCGAAGTGCTCTTTGTTTGTGCTAAAGTGAACGCCTCGCGATCGTGGTGGCACGTGTCCTACGTTGCCACGGAGAGCTACTGATGCTAGAAGAGCGATTCCGGGAAGACAACTGCCGCGAGCTTTGCGATCGGTCGATCAAACCAGTCTTCCGTTTAGCGTTAGTACGTTGCGTCTACCAATGACCGCACGCCGTGCAGCGCAATGCGCTGTGCGGACTCACGAATGTTTTGGTGGGTCCTGGGTGATTTCTTTGTGCGACCTTGGAAAAAGATCGGCGACCAGTTTAACTCTATTTTGCAAACGGGCATCGGACTGCATTTGCATCGCATGCATTGACGAGTACCAGTCCGACCAGAGTCCGGCACGCGCATCTCGGTTAGGGCTCTTGGAGGAACACGAAACGTTCGGCAAACAGGTCACCAGTGGCCCGTTGCCCTCTCGCCGTTTTGCGAAAATCTCTTTTACCATCGCGATCAACTTGCGCCTCTTCGCGATGCGTCGCGAGAATCACAGCGCTCGGCGACAAGTGATCACGCTCGCCGTGCCGCGGGAAGCGCACCGCAGGGGTGACAATATTGCCAACGTGAATCGGTCACGTCGACCATGCCCGCATTGTGAGAACGTCAGCGCTCTCGCAATGCGAGTCGCGCTGCATTGCGGGGTTCCACGCTCTAGTCGATCGCAAAGGGAGGAGACTTTGACGACGCGCTCCGCCTCCTGCACAATTGAGGCGGGGGTGGCGCGACCCGCCCCCTCCCTGTTTGAGGCAGGCAGAAGCATCATCCGCTTCCCGGAAGTGACATCTCTGCCCGTTAGCCTCCCCCCCCCCACACCGCTCACCCACCACGCCCCGACACCCCAACACCTCTGTGCTGCCTCCAAATTCGCGTTCGAGCGGCGTTGCGGGAATAGATGCCGGAGGAGGCTGCAAGCGGCGGGACGACGACGGACACGTGCGCGCTTCGACCGCCTCGTGATGCGAAACGTGTGGCGAACGATTCTTAAACGGACGCTCGGTCGAGCTGCTAGAGACCGAACAAACTCGTCCTGCCGTTCGCATACGTACAATTTGACTTTTTGGTGCACTTTGGCGTTTTTTCCCGCCCCGTAATCGGGCGTTTTTTTTTCCACCCCTCCTCGATGGCGCGCGCGCGCGCGCGCTCGAGGAGGGGACGCGGACTGGTATGGACGCCGCAGCCGCCCGAACTAGCGACCGCCGCTTCCATCGGTCGGTAATTCGATTCGGCATTCCTCGCGTTCGTCTGGATCCGCACGCGCCGATGGATGCGGCCCTGATGCCCTCCGCTTTCGAGCGGCAGTCGGCGCGGGCCGAGGCCGCGGGCGCGTCGACGTCCCAAACCGCGCGATCGTGGTCCCCGGCGCTTTCGGCGCAACTGTACGCGGTTCCCGGTTGGAGCACAGGGCTTGTTAGCATCTCGGATGCAGGAACGCTGCGCGTTCACCCTCTTGCCGGTGCGTCTTCCGCTTTCACCCCGTCGACCGGCCGAGAGGCCGCGGGAGCGGACCTCTGCTTTTGGGTCGTTGTGGACGAGGGTTTGGCGACGAACGCGGGCAGGTTGGTGGCTTTTGCTCTGGTGGCGCGCAGGCTCTTTGCGGGCGTTTTGCGTCGTTGTCTTTCGTTCGCTCGTCTCACCCTTGTCGGTTTCCTCTCCTCCCCTCCCCCCTCCCCCGGCTCTATTCTTCTTTCGTTTTCGGTCGCGAAGAGAGCGGCCCTGCGATCGACCTCGCCGAGCTGGTCTCCGACTTGCGTGGGCGCGGCCTGCACCCTCCCATGGTGCTTCGTTTTCCGGACGTGGTTCGAACGCAGATTCGTCGTTTGCAGTCGCACTTTGCGGTTGCTCGCGCGCGTTACGCGTACCGCGGTCCGTTCCACGGGTGCTTTCCGGTCAAGTCGTGCCATGACGTCGACGTCATCCGCGCCGTGGTCGGCGAGGGCGTGCGCGACCCCACGGGCGCGCCGTACGGCCTCGAGGTCGGCTCCAAGGCCGAGCTGGCGCTCGCGATCGCGCGCTTTGGCGAGAGGGCCCGCGAGGCGAAGGCCAACGCTCGGGCGGGTGCCGACGAGGGGGGCGGCATCGGCGAGAGGGGCGACATCGACCAGAGTCGGTCCGAAACCGGCGCTGCGGCCTCATGTTCTTCTCCTCCTCGCGACGGGCGCTTTATGATCGTGTGCAACGGTCGCAAGGACGCTCGGTACGTGCGTCTCGCGTGCTTGGCTTCGGCGCTGGGCGCCAAGGTGGTCCTGATCGTCGAGTCTGGCGAGGAGCTCGAGGGCACGCTCGACGCCATCGACGCCGCGCAGGCCGAGTTTGGCGGCACCTCCGAGGCCGTCGACGACGACGCGCTTTCCTCCGGGGCGACGAAGGACGGCGCATCTTTCCCCCCCACCCACCCGGCCTCTCGCTTCGGTCCGCTGCTGGGTCTGCGGGCTCGGCTGGACGGCCGTCACCCGGGTCGGTTTGGCGCCTCGTCGGGGCCCGGGGCCAAGTTTGGTCTCGGCCCCGCGGCGCTACTGCGCGCGCTCGACCTGCTGCGCTCTCGCGACGCGCTGTGGCGCCTGAAGCTGCTGCACTACCACGCCGGCAGCCAGGCCGCGGCGGTCTCGGCGGTGCGCGCCTCGGCGCGCGAGGCCTCGCGCATCTTCTGCGAGCTGACGGCGCTCGGCGCGCCACTCGACACGATCGACGTCGGTGGCGGTCTCGCGGTCGCCTACGACGGCACTGGGTCTGCCGAGGACGCCTCGACGGCTTACTCGCTGGCAGAGTACGCCGACGCCGTCGTCGACGAGATCAAGAGGGCCGTCGACGAAGCGGGACTCCCAGAGCACCCCCGCATCGTCGCAGAGGCGGGCAGAGCCGTCGCCATCCACCACGCCGTCACCATCGTCGACGTCCTCGACGGCAACAAGGCCTTCCACGGCGCGCACCCCGCAAAGGCCACCGACGGAGCGAGAGCCGCCGTGGCCGTCGCGACCGCGCCCGCGCCCGCGCCTGCGCCCGCGTCGTCGCAGGCCTCGCTGGTGCACCTGTCGGCGCGGCCCGGCGAGGCGTCCTACTCGACGCTGACCTCGGTCTGTCCGATCGCGCCGCCGGCCGAGGCCGGGCGGCCCGCGGCGCGCGCGCAGGCCCCCCTTCCTCGGCCGGACGTCGCGCTGCTCGAGGTGGTGGCCGACGCCGTCGCGACGCTCGGGGACGCCCGCTCCGAAGCGCTGCTCGGCGCCAGCGGCCGCGATGCCGTGCGAGGCATCCTCGAGGTCCTCGTCGACCTCGGCGTGGCCGAGGCCAAGCTTCCAGAGCCCCTCGCCGGAAACCCGGACGAGACGGCGAACGGCCGCGGCGCCATCGCCGCCGCCGTCGTCGCCGCCGCCACCAGGCAGCCCGATCCCAGGGCGTCCAAGCCCGACGCCGATCCTTATGCGCCACGACCGACGAGGTCCACCTCATCGGAGGCTCCGAGATCGGTGCTCGAGGCGCACGCGGTGCGCTCGACCTCTTCCTCAGACCTCTCCGCGCAGCTTCCGACCCCCGTTTCTCAGCCCACCCCCGAGTCTCTGTCTCGGGCGGCGGAGCGCGCCGGCTCGCTGCGCGCGTCGTGCGTGCGCGCCTTTGAGCGCCGCGCAGCCACGCTGCGGGCACGCGCGTTGTGCGACGAGATGGCCTGGGCCGCAGGCTCGCGCGCCCGCGAGGCCGCCGAGCGCCTCGAGGCCGCCCGCCTCTGCGGGGACGCCAACGGTAACGGCAACGTCGCCTCGGCCTCTTGCGACGCTACCGCCGCGACCTGCACCGCCTCCAGCTCATCGAATGCCGCCATCTTGCCTCCGTGCGCGCCCCCGCCGTGGGCGCACCTCAACCTGAACGTGTTCCGCTCGCTGGCGGACGCGTGGGGCATGGGTCAGATCTTCCCGATTGTACCTCTCGACTCGCTCGACCTCGAGCCCTCGCAGCGCGTGGCGCTGGCCGACCTGACTTGCGACAGCGAGGGCAAGGTCTCTCGGTTTGCGCGCCCGGGCATCCTGCCGTATGCGTCCGAAGCGCCGACCGGGGCGGGAGCTCGCGGCGCGTCCGAGGCGCCGGACGGGGCGGGAGCCCGCGGCGCGTCCTCGCCGCTCGCTGCGCTGCTTCCGGACGCCCTGTCCGACGGCGGGTGCGCCTCGTTGCGCATCCACCCGCCTGCCGTACGCGCTGCCCGTAACGAGCCCTACACGCTCGGCATCTTCATGACGGGCGTTTACCAGGACGTCCTCGGAGGCCCCCACAACATGCTCGGCACGCCTCACTCGATCGCCATCGAGTGCACCGCTCGGGACGCTTTGGACGCCGACGCGTCTCCGAAGGACGCCTACCGCATCTGCACCGTCCGGTGCGGCGAGACGGTCTCGCAGGTGCTCGACGGCCAGGGCCACGGCCGCGCGGGTCTCGAGGACGGCCTCCGAGCGCTCGTCCAGGCAGGTGGAGCCAAGGCCCACGCCCAACAGACGTTCGTCGACGCCTACGCCAAGGTCCTCGACGAGTACACCTACCTGCACATGTGAGCGAAGAAAGGAAACCAAGAAGAAAAAACGCGCGGAAAAGATAGAAGAAGAAGAAGAAGAAGAAGAACGGAACAGAGCCAGGCTTGAAGACCCTTTAATGCTGCTTGGACATGAAACGACAATCTATCTAAAAAGTTTACAACGCAGGTCAACCTTACAACGGAAACGGAACGAAGCTTTGTTTTTTAACCTCAGAGACGGAAACGTTTGGTATTCGGTCAAAAGCCGCCCCCCAACAGGCACGTGCACGTTTCTTTCCCACCACCCATGCCTGTCCCGCCACCTCATCTCGAGTCCTCCACCTTCTGCTCCGTCCCTTTTGCCTCTTGCCTGTTCTCTTCATCAAACCGTCACCCGCTGCCTTTTGTACATCTTGTCGACTTTCTTTCGCGACGCGCTGGACCGACATAGCACGCTGCGGTAGCTTGCGCCAAGCCTGCCTTGTTGCCCCTCGTTCCTCTGCCACGCCGCCACGAACCGACGCTCCCTCGCGTCTCTTTGTCTCCTTTTTTTCCGTCTGCGTCTCTCTTCCTTCTCTAGACGCGCGCCAAGCCGCTTCCCCGAATGCGCAGCATTCGGGAAAGCGGCTTGGCGCGCAGCATCCGAGAACGCGGCGCGGCGCCTCCGCCGCCTTGACGCGGCCTGTATCGAACGTGGCACGGAGATGCTGTGAGGACGCGTGTGGCGGTGGGCAACGAGACTTCCGAGAGCGGCTCGTCGGCGTCTCGCGCGCGCGACGACGGGTGCGTGATGCGAATGTAAAAGGAAGGGGCGAGAGGGGAGAGTTTTCCGTGGGATGAATGCGTCAGTGGTCTCGTGGCGGTGGCAATTGGGTTCGGGCTGCCCCGCCGCGAGAAGCGCCGCGCTTCGTGGCGCGCCGCGCTGCGCGCGCCGGCTCCCGACCAAGACGAGAGGCGAGCGTCTGCAGCCGGCAGCAGCTCCCCGGCAGGGTGTTGCGGGCGATCGCGGCGTTCGCGGCGCTCTACTCGACTCGCGCGATTGCGTTGGGTCTGCTGCAACGCGTCGCTCTCCTCGGCCTGCCTGCATGCGGATGCGCTCCGCCGCCTTTCGGCGCTGGTGAGGCCCCCCGGCCGGCGCCAGCGAAATGGGCCCGTCGGGGGGCGTGGCCGTCGGTGCCGAGCACTTGCACGTGCAAGCGTACAGTGGGACGGTCACGCCCTACGTTTTGTTCGCGGTCGTCATGTCCGCCATGGGCGGTCTTCTCTTCGGCTACGACGTGGTGCGTCCCTGCCGAGACCCTTTCACCGCCGCGTCCCCCTCTCGTGCCCTCTCCCCCTGGCGGGGCTGGTGCCGTTCCCCTTTCGTGAGCCGACCTGGGGCTCGCGGAGGTCCGCCTCGCGGCGCTCGCTCGCGCTCGCGACGCGCTCCGTCTCGCCCGGGGAGGCCTCGCCGATGCGCGCCGGTCGTCGATTCGAGTTTTTGCCCCGTCGCGCGAGGGCGTCGATCGCGTCTTTCCGCGCGGTTTTGCGTCGTGAGTTTTGTGCAAGCCGCGCGGGCTGCCGTGAGCCGGCGGGGCGAGGCTGTCGTGCAGAGGGTGGGCGGAGGGGGCGGGGACACGGGAAGGAAATGCGGACGTGGGGGGCTGGCGCGGGGGGTGGCGCGGCTGCGCGGAACGAGCCGCGCCCAGCCGCTGGGGCGGCCGGCTCTTCCGTGACCTCGTTCGCCCGCGCCGTCCGCGCTGGTCGCGCACGGCTCGGGGCCCGGCTGACGCGTGGCTTTCCCACTCCCGCTCCTCACCCCCCCTCTGCTCCGATTCGCAGGGCGTCGCCGGTGGAGTTACTTCGATGTCTTCGTTCCAGCTCAAGTTTTTCCCCGAGGTCTACGCTCGCGCCGATGACGCATCGCAGAACATCTACTGCACGTGCGCGCGGGAGGGCGGGTGGGGGGTGAGGGCGGGGTGAGCGGAGAGGGGGGGGCACGCGTGGAAGCCCGGCCAGTACGTGGAGGCCCCGAGCGACCGAACCGGAGCGGGGTGGCGATCGGGCGGCGAGAGGGGAATTTCGCTCCACTGGGGGAATTCACGGACTGGGGGGAGGAGAGTGAGGAAAGGCGGAGAGTAAGGAAGGTGGAGTGGGGGGCATGGAGAAAGGGTGGGGGTTGGGGGGGGGGGGGGGAGAGCG
>PEIA01000180.1:0-22837 GCA_003613005.1 Prototheca ciferrii
GGGGGGGGAGAGGGGGAGGGGGGGGGAAGCGGGGACTGGCGGGCCGGGCGTGGGGTGCCCGGGAGCTTGCTCACCCTGAGTCGTCGCCCCTCTTCCGCAGCTTGTCGCGTCCGAGTCGCCCGCTCGCGCCCGCTGTGTCGTTCGTCGTCTCTCCGCGTTTCTCGACTTTGCCTGCCATCGCGATGGCGCCCGAGCCCGTGCCCGCCGTCGACGCCGGCAACCCGTTTGGCGACGAGCTGAGCGCCTCTCCCGTCGAGGAGGCCGTCGTTGAGACTGCCGAGGCTGCGCCTGCGGAGGTTCCCGAGTCTGTCGAGGCCGTCGAGGCCGTCGAGGCCGCGGAGCCTGCCGCGCCCGCCGAGGTTGCCGTTGCCGCTCCGGTCGAGGGCGTGGAGACGGTGGAGACGGTCGAGGCCGTCGAGGCGCCGCCCGCGGGCGCGCTTCCCGCGGACATCTTCGCGGCCGAGGCTCCCGAGGAGGCCGAGCCGGCCCCTCCCGCGGAGGCGGTCGTGGACCCGTCCGTGGTGGAGATTGCCGATCGCATTTCCCGCCAGACCAAGGAGGAGCGCCAGAAGAAGATCGAGCTGCGCGAGGCCGCGGCCGAGTACCTTCGCGAGTTTTACACCGAGCGCGACCAGAAGCGCGAGCGCCGCGTCGCCGAGGCGCAGGCCGCCGCCGAAGCCACCGCCTCTGCCAAGCAGGAGAAGCTCGAGGGCGCCGACCTCTGGGCGCGCACCCTCACGCTCATCGACAGCTCTGGACGCTCGCTGCAGCCGGCGGGCACCGACCTCTCCCGTTTCCGGTCCGTGCTCCAGGCCGCCAAGACCAGAAGCGTCCCAGCACAGTAGACGCACGCACCTCTGCGAAACCCATCGATGCGCCATGTAATTCGTTTTGAACGCACGGGGACGCGAGGACAAGCCTTGGGGAAGGGGGGCGGGGAGGTGGGTGGGGAGACGAGGAGGCGAAGAGAAAAGGGGAGCAAGCAGGGGATGGGAGACTCGACGCCTTTTTCGTAGTTGCGCGGGACCAGCTCCGAGCGGCAAAGCGCTCGCGTTTGCCGTCTAGGCCTCCGTCCTCGTGGGGCGAGGCCTGGGGTCGTGTTGTGCGCGCGACGACCAACTGCGCCAGTCACGCACGTCGCAAGGCTTCCAGAGCATCGCTCGGGGACGCAGCAGCTGGCGGCCGACGCGCGCGGCGCTGCCGCCTTTGCACCCGCCCCCTAACGCCGCGGTGGGGAGTTGATGTCTGCAAACGAATGGCTTGGGGAGCGCAACGGCCGTCAGGAATGCCAGATGCGCCGGATGTTTCGGGCGGCGTTGCGATCACAGCGTTGCTAGAGTTTCGCCAGCGCTGGTCGTTGTGGAAGCGCGATAAGATAGGCAAATGTCGTAGGTTCGAGCCCTACTGGGGGCACTGCTCCGCCTCTATAGCTCAGCTGGTAGAGCGTTGCTCTCATATGTCGTCGTTTTTGCCCTTCATTTCTGCCGCAGATGGCGCGCGCGCCGACCGCATCGCACGCGCTGATGCGTCCAACGCCGAGGGCGGGCGGCCGTGGCGGGGAGCAAGGACGGCGGGCATGGCGCATTCGGGTGCGGTTGCACGGTTGGCGGGCAAGACGCGTTCGGATGCGGTTGCACGGTTGGCGAGCAAGGGCACGGGTAAAGAACCGCTTCGGGGCGCAGGGGGAGACGTTCGACGGCCTCGCCGGCTCTCGGTGCAGTCAGTCCTGTCTTCGCCTCCCAGCACGGCAGGCAAGGAGCCACTGTCTGCAGAAAAGCGGCTGTGGGAGGGCAGCACGCTGGGTGAGATCAACCTGGTGCCGGCGACGTTGCGGTTGTGATGTCGATCAAGTTTGCGTGTGGCTTTGTTCGGTTCGCCATGCTGGTTTACGATTCCCCTAACCTCGACCGGTTTCGCGCGAGCCGGTGTTCGCACGGTCAGCGACTGGGTGAATTCTAGTGTAAAGACATCAGCCACCGAGCAGGTACGTCGCGTGCGCCGCGCGAGCGTCAACCCGGCAGGAGCGCTCTTACGTCCACTGATGGAGCTCTCCAAAGCGCGCAAAGCTCCCGAACGCCATCTGCCTCCCCTCCCGGCCCTCGCACTGTGCGACTCTTTCCTTCACGGAAACCTCAAAAATGCACTCAAGGGCAACGTTGCGCGAAAACCGCTGCGACGGCTGGCGATTGCAGCCGACCACATGCATCCCGCTGCCCACACACTGCCCAGATCGGCATATTCATCGGGGTCGAACTCGGAGCGCAGCTGGTGGATCGAGCTTTCGGCATTGTCACTCGGAATTTTGAGAGAACCGGAGGTACGAGGCGTGCTCGCCGGACGCGATGGTCGCGGCGCCCGCGGCGTCTCGCAGACGCTCGCCGAGGCCCTCGTGGCCACGAGAAGCGCATCCTCTTCTGATCCAGACCTAAGTAACTTGTCTGACCGGGGGCGCATCACCCCTCGGCAGTAGGTAGGCAAATGTCGTAGGTTCGAGCCCTACTGGGGGCACTTCTCCGCCTCTATAGCTCAGTTGGTAGAGCGTTGCTCTCATACGCGATCGCTTTTGCACTTTTCATTTCGCACCAGAAAGCGTGTACATCGACCTGCTTGCGCGAGTCGCGGCGAGCGGCGCTGAGAATGGCCGCTGGGGCGAGGAGCGCGGATGGCAGGCGAGACGAGGCTTGGAGAGGTGGCGCAGCTGGCCAGAGCCCGCACGAGGGCGCTCGAGCGACGACGTGAGCAACTCGTCGCGAGCCCGCGCGCTCGTCGGACGCCATCGTCGATGCGCGTTGCCGCAGCCATCGCTTTGCCGCGTCGCTGGTCTTCGTCGGGCGCCAACTCGCCGCGCTGCTGCACACCATTGGGCATTGGCATTCGTTTCGTGAAACCCAGTTCGGATCGATTTACAAAATGTAGTGCTTGCAGTGGTGACGGGTGGAAATGCTTGCGATTGGTCTGCTCAGCGAAGCAAGTAGGAAAGCGGGGCGCACGCGCGAAAGACGAGCCATGCACTCAACAACGGAAATGTACGGACATTGGCATCTTCTATTCTCATTCGCATCCGCCGTCGCCTTCCTCCAGACGCGTTGACGATCAGAGCTCTGTGTGCGCCTCGTCGGTGGCGACGACCTCAAAGGGAAACGTCTCTCGGACGGACGTGAATCCTTCCCGCTCGTGGTGAACGACCCAAGCGTACTTCCCCGGCGTCCCCGGAACGGCCACGCGCGCGTAGAGCCGTCCGGTCGGCAGACCCTGCGTCTCGAGCTCGAGACGAAAGGGCACGCTCGCGGTCTCGGGGCCCTCGATCTCGAGGCGCACCGCGTTGGAGACGTACGCGTTCCAGGTCGGCCCGTGTGGCACAGAGCCGGGAACGCCCGGCTTGGGGCGGCTCGTGACCAGGCGCTTTTCTTCGAGCGCGGCGACGATCCTGAGGCGGCTCCCGGCGTGCAGGACAGCCTGGTTTGGAAGGGAAGAGGTCGACCAGTCGGCGGCCTCCGCAAGGGTTTCGAAGGACGCGATGCGGAGCGTGCCCGAGGTGCCAAGCGCCCATGCGGCGAGCGTGCGGAACACGTTTCTGTTCGAGGGGCCCACGAGCTCGTCGTCCTCGCTGTCGGGGCGTACGACCGAGATGGGAGGGAACAGAGCGTCCTTCAAAGCGTCGAGCGACCCAACGACGGCAGCGCGACCCGAGCCGCGCGGACGGTTGGCGACGGCGACGAGGCCGAGAGATTCCTGTGCGGTCTCGATCTCCCTTCCGTCGTCGGCGACGAGTCTCGCCGCGTCTTCGGCAGAGACGACCACGGTGGCGCGCTGCTCGACGTCAGGCGCGACAGAGAGGCTCGTGCCGCGGTAGAGCAGTGGGGCCTGCGCGCCGCCTGGCAGCGCCCTGAGGACCTCGCGCACGCGGGTGGTCACGAGGGTCTCCGGTCCGAGCGCTTGGCCCTTGATCTTGCCGACAGCGTGCGATGAGCGGTCCTCGATGCGCGCGCCTGGCTCAGCGAGGTCGACGCCGAGGTCGTGTGCGAGGCCGCGGACGGCGGTCGAAGCGCTCTGGTCGGCGGCCAGGAAGATGCCGCCACCGTCGTCGACAAACTCGACAAGCTGCGCGGGCGTCACCGAGCCTGCAAGGTCTGCGAGTGAGAAGGGAGCGGGGAGTTGGGAGTTGAGAGGGGTAGCGGAAAGTCGGACCGGTAGGCGAGGGTAGTGGAAAGTCGGAATGATCGGCCGGGGTGGTGGAGAGTGGATAGGATCGGCGGGGGTGGGAGCCGGTCGTGGAGGAGACGATGAGCCGGGTCAGGGCCGCGGTTCCGCTGGCGGCTCTCCCGGTCCCACGCCGCCTTCCTCCCCCTTCCCCGTTCTCTCTTGCCCCCTCCCTCTCCAGGGCTTCCGGCCGCTCTCCCGGACGCACCGCGCGTAAGGACCACGACTCCCGCGTATTCGCGAGTCCCGTTTGCGAAGAGAGAGAGATTGCGGTCGCCCGACAATCGAAATGTCAGCGAGTCTGCGATGGCATGCACCTCCTCGAAAAACTGCTCGTGCGCCGCCCGGTCCTGCTTCTCGCCGAGCAGCACGAGGACGGCCCCGGTGCCCGCGGCGACGGGGCGGAGCGCGAGGAGCGCGAGGAGCGCGACGGCGACGACGCGGGCGGTCACCATTGCAACTGGGGGCACAACGACCACGAGATCGTGGGTGTCTCTGGCGGATGACAGATCGCTTTTGCTCGTCGATTCCAGGTTTGCTGGAGCAGCGTGACGCCCAGGGTCGCGCGGTCGTGCGCAAGCGAATGCCCACCGCCAGCCGTGTGCGCAGTTTGTCGGATGGTCCGAAACCGCAATCAGCCCCGGCGACCGGAGCGCGGCGATAACGCCGACCGAAAGGAGTGCTACAAGCGCGTTGGAGTCCAAGGTGTCGGTCGCGATGGGCCTCGGTGCGCGGTCCTGTTGTACCGCGGCTTTGCCGACACGGCAGCTGGGGTTTGCCGGAACCGCCGAGAAATCGACAAGAGGCCCACCACCCGCGTGCCGTAGCATGCACATCGCTTGAGCGTTTGTGTTTCATTCTGTTTTTTCCTCTCCGACGGGATGCGGCTACACGCGACAGTCGTCGCTTTCGCGGCGCTGCTGGCGGCTTCGGCAGGTGCGCGGTGCACGCGTTGCCGGTCCGCGTGGGAGGTGGGTGCGGGACGGCATCCGCCTTCCCATCGGACAACGCGGCCACACGGGCGCAGTCGCGCAAGCTCGGCCGTCGTGGATTGTGTGATTGCAGATGTAGGCTCGAACGATTGCGTCCCGGTGGCGTGGCGACCCGACAACGAGGTCGATGCTCGCGAGACATCTCGCCGTGACGGTAGTCGCGAGGGAAGGTTGCGGTGGCGACTGGCGGGATCGCGGAAGCCGCGCGAGGTGGCGGCCTGCGGCACTCGATCCGCCTCTCAGGGCCTTTGTGGCGGACCGGGGAGTCGACGGTTTTGCTCGAGACCAAGACGATCGTGCGATCCGTGCGGGGGCGCCGAGGTCGTCGCTTGCTGGTACATCCCTCCCTGTTTGCCGTATTCATCCCCCCCCCCCCTCCTGCCCTCGCGAGAGGTGCCGCCTCCTCCGGGGCTCTCTGCACCTTGTCCACCCATGCGCAGTCGCTTCAGCTTCCTGTCTCGCCTCACACGCACTTCCGTCTCCTCTCGTCCCCGCGCAGCTCAACCGGCTCCCGCCCCCGAGATCTCGCGCGCCGCGATCGAGGAGCTGATCGCGACGCCCGACATCAGCTTTGGCGAGGCGGCTTCGTCCGGCTCGCGCCCGAACGTCGTGTTCATCGTCGCCGACGACCTTGGCTACGCGGACATTGGTCCGTACCTTGCCAGGGCGAACGATGGCTCGTCGTACACCCCCAACCTGGACCGCTTGGCGAGTGAAGGCCTGCTCTTCCGCACTGGCGGCTATACCAACAGCCCCGTCTGCTCGCCGACGAGATTTGCCTTGATCAGCGGGAGGTACCAGTACCGCTACCTCGGCGGTTCGCAGGTGCGAAGGGGTGAGAATGGAGCTCGAGCCGGAGCGAGGCTAGGTGGTGGGCTGTGGGCGAGGGGGCCGTGCACAGCGGGGCGGAGCGGCACGCGGCTGTTCGGACGCGACGCCTCGATTTCATCGTGTTGTCGTAGCGTGCGTACAAACGTCTCTGCGCTTGGTGAAGAGTGCGAGCGCGAGAGCGATGCAACGCGTCGAGATTGTATGGAAGACCCTCTGGTTAATGCCTCGTTTCACCTCCGCTTCACGCGTCACCTTTCCCCCGCCTCCTTGCAGGAACCCATCGCCGCGTCCGAGGAGGAGGGAGTCTCTTTGGGATTCCCGCCCGATGAACAGTCCGTCCCGCGCTATTTTTCGGATGCCGGCTACAGAACCGGCCTTGTCGGGAAGTGGCACTTGGGCTGGCCTCCCGAGTACGGCCCTCTCAAGTCCGGATACGACTCGTTCTACGGTTTCCTCGCAGGAGCCTCCAACTACTTCGACTACGACCTCCTGGACGGCGACGAGCCAGCCACCGACACGGGATACCTCACCGACGTCATCGCCGAGCGCGCCGTCGACGTCATCGCCGACGCCGCGCCTGCTGCAGCCAACGGCAGCAAGCCCTTGTATCTGTCCGTTCACTTTTCGGCGCCTCACTGGCCCTGGACGGCCAGAGAAGACCGCGCGCGTTCGGAAACTCTGACCAAGCTCCCTGACAACGATTCCGGCAGCGTTGCCACGTACCGGAGGATGATCACCCAGCTCGACGAGGGCATCGGCCAAGTGCTGAATGCGCTGGACGAACAGGGTCTCACCGAAAACACGATTGTTGCGTTCACTAGCGACAACGGCGGGGAAAGGTGCGATTGGAAGGGTTTGGGGGGCGAATGGGCGTTGAGGGAGCGGGCGGTGCCGATGGCGAGCGAAACGGTGGGGGGAAGATGGAGCGGCACCGGGCAGCGGGAGAGCGGGGAAATGACGCTAGAGACGGAGGGGCCCGCGAGTGTACTCGCGCGAGGAGCATGTCGCGGTGCGATAACCACCTCTTTCGTCTATCGAGCGCCGTTAAGAGCGAGATGGTGGGGCAAGGGACACCAAGATATGCGGAGACGGCAGCCGTGGCCCTCGATGACCGAAGAGACTATTTTCGCCATGCCTTGCACCCCGCAGATTTTCCGACAACTGGCCCCACGTCGGAGGAAAGATGGACCTGACCGAAGGAGGCATCCGGGTGCCTTGGATTGTCCGTTGGCCCGACGTGATTCCTGAGGGCAGCGAGACCGACCAGCAGGCTTTTTCGGTCGACTTTGTGGCCTCCTTCCTTGACGCTGCCGGCGTGACGCTGAACGAGTCCCGACCTCTGGACGGTGTCTCGCTCCTCAGCGTCTTCGAGTCTCCCAACGCTACGTTCGAACGTCCTCTCTTCTGGAGAATGTTCTTTAACGAGCAAAGGGCCTTCCGCAGGTGTGTTGGTCGCGTGAAGTGAAGGGAAATGCGAAGGGGTGGACGTGACAGGGGGGAGATGAGGGTGCCTGGGAAAACCGCAGATGACGTATGAACCGTGTGGGGCACACGGTCCGGTGCCGCCTCTGCGCTTTGCTGCGATCGGGAGATGGACCCAGGCCGGGCTTGGCACGCCCAGTGCACCCTACCGGCAAACCACCGGACGGCCAACACTCCCCCCTCCCTCCTTCCACCGCACGCAGAGGTGACTGGAAGTACCTGAAGATCAACGACAACGAATACCTCTTCAACATCACCGCCGACTCGCGCGAACGTGCCAACAAGGCCAGGGTTTACCCCGAGCTCCTGGACACCTACCGTGCTGCCTATGATGCCTGGGCAGAGACCGTCCCGCCCATCCCGGACATCGCGACCTACAGCCTCGTCTCCAGCATTGAAGACTTCCCCTTTGCAGAACGCTGATCCGCAGCGTCGCAGAGCGCGCTGACCATACCTTCGCGACCAACCCAAGCCGACTCCGATGGCATACGCTCATAAATGCCGCCAGCGGCGATATCGGAACGCGCGACCCAGCGAGGCCGCTCCTCCTTTACCATCTTTCCCCTGAAGCGGGTCGCCGCAGAGTCCACGCTCCACATGTCGGCATCTTAGCCGCGCCTCTCCAGCGGGACCTGGCGTTGAGCGCCAAGTGCCACTAGAACACCGTTGCCTCATCCCGACAGCCTGTTCGTTCGTCTCTTCGTCCGAGCGACAAAGCGCCCGCCGCGAGCGGCGCACAGGCGCGAGCAACGCTGCCGTATACACCTGTAATGCAGCTGCCGTGAAGAGAGGTTCGAGTGGAGGCAAAGGGGAGAGAATGCGCAAAGGAGGGATGACGGAGCTGGCTTCTCGGAGGAAGCGGCTGCGTCCGAGGTTTGCGCCGCCAAACTCGGGAGATCTGCGTCTCTGCTGCGCTGGCTCTGTTGACCGGCGAAACTATGCGACGGCAAAGCGGTGGGTCGTGGAGCCTCGCGCGATCGTCGCACCTAGGCGCTTTCGCCCGGTCGCTGTGTCGGTTTGCATGCTATTGTTCAGTCCCTAGCGCGTCACCGTTTCGATAAGCAAGGCAAATGTCGTAGGTTCGAGCCCTACTGGGGGCACTTCTCCGCCTCTATAGCTCAGTTGGTAGAGCGTTGCTCTCATACGCGATTGTTTTTGCTCTTCCAATTTGCCGCAAACGGCGCGTGCATTAACCGATTCGTGCGTGGCCCTATGGACTGCGCCGAGGGCGGGAGCCGTGGTAGGGAACGGGGACAGCGAGCAAGGGGTGACCGGGCCGGTTCGCATGGCTGGCAGCAAGGGCACGGTTGTAGAACCGCTTCAGGGCGCAGCAGTGGGCGTCCGACGTTTTCGGCGACCTATGGCGCCGTCGTCTCCTCCCCCCTGGCGCCACAGCAGGGCGTCGCGGTCTGCAATCGAGTGATTTGAGGCGGGCGACGAGTGGAACGAGATCAACTCGACGTTACGTACGGCGTTGCGGCTGCGATTTCGCCAGAGTCTATGCGTGTGGTGCAGCGCAGCACGACGTGATCCGAGATGTGCCCGATACGTTTAAGCCACATCCACAGGCGGTGGTGCTCGCAATACCAGCGACGTGTTAGATTTTGGGGTGAGGGTGACCGTCAGCTAGAGTTAGAGTCGCATGTGCAGCGTGAGCACCAGCTCGATCGGAGCGTACACACGTTCGTTGGCGGGGCTCTTGAAAAAGCGAGAACGTGTTTGAACGTCACCGGCACCCTCTCCGGGTCTCTTCGCTTTGCGACCGTTGCGTTCACGAGGGCGTACACCGTGTTCCTTTGGGCGGCGTGGTGCGAGAACCGCCGCGGCAGATGGCGGTTGCGGCCCATCGCGCTCGTTACATCGCTTACGAACGGCGCGAGGTACTCGATTCTTGAAAGTCAAGGCCTCGAGCGACGGCGGGCCGGCGCTTGCCGGGCAGGCGCAGCAGCATCACGTTTGGACGGTGTCCAGATGGGGCGGCGTCCCACAACTGCCAACCGTCGCGGGTTGCGTTCGGCAGCGCCGTCGCGTGCATTCATTTGAAATCATCCAATCAGCGACAGTGTTCCGGTGGTCGTCGCTCGGCGCGCCTCGCAGACGATCACTCCAGTCGATTCTTCCGGGCACCAGAACGATAACTATCTTCTTTTCATCAAGACCAGAGGAGCTTTTCTGACCGGGCGCGCATCACCCCTTAGCGGTAGGTAGGCAAATGTCGTAGGTTCGAGCCCTACTGGGGGCACTTCTCCGCCTCTATAGCTCAGTTGGTAGAGCGTTGCTCTCATATGCGATTGTTTTTGCTCTTCCGTTTTGTCGGAGACAGCACGTGCGCTGGCCAAATCGCGTGTGATGCGGCGTGCCGCACCGAGAGCGGGGAAAGCGACCGTCATCTTCGCCGGGCCCCAACTCGTCGTGCCTCCACGCACCATTGGGCGATTTCGCAAAGCCATTGCTCGTTTCGGAAATCTCGACGCGTTCGGATGACATCAGCGTCATCCTTCGAGCGGTCTCGGTTCCGACTTGCTCGCTGTTCCCGGTCCCCTCCACAGCCTGCCGACGTCCGCCTGCAAGACCGACCGCCCGGGGATCAAAGAACCGTCGAGGCGCATCCGGCCTTCATCACATTACATAAATACGCGCGACGGTGTCACCAAACGCAAACCGCGAACGCCGGCAATCTCCTTTGTGAGGAACGAAATCGGTTGGAAAATGGCCTTCCATCTCCAAATTGGCACCACGCCGCAAAACCGTCCTGCTTTTCGCATGCTGCGCCGCCATGCCACTCAGTTGCACACCCGGTGAACGTCCCAGCTGGACGGCGAATAGACGACAGTGCCCTCTCGTTCGAGTCGACGCGAGTGCGAGTACAAATTTCGGGCCTCTGCGACCATGTGCATCGCCTCGAGCGCCAGGTCGCGGTGTCCAAAGTGGGCCGTGCGCAGGTGCACGCTGGCGACGCTTTCGAGCCGCTTGCGGCATTTGTCGTCGCAGCATTCGGGCCCACGCGTGTGTGCGTAGACGTCGTCGAGCACGCAGCGCGTTTGGCATTCGTTCGGCCCAAAGGCCTGGATGGAACCGTCCAGGGCGTGCATGCCTGGGTCGGTGGGCGGAACACCGAGGAGGAAGACGCAGTGGCTGAAGAGCGTGTCGCCTCCGGGGACTGAATGGTTGCGGAAACGTGTGCGCAGACAGTTTTCCATGTAGGTCACGTTGAGACGCTCGACGAGGCCGCGGCTGAGCAGCATGCCGGCACCGCCGTGGATGATGTACTCGCTCTCCGGGAGAAACCCCTGTTGGTATCCCGTGGGGCCGTAAAAGTCGGCTCGGAGCGGATCCGAGTCCTTGATGAGGTCCCACGTGCACACGGGACACGCCTGGGGCGGCTTCCACTGCGGGTGCCTCTCGACGACCGCAGGCTCCAGGCCGCATCGCACGCACCGCGGAGCCACGTTGCTGCCGTGTCCGTACCGCGTGTTGTTGTACGTAAACCAAAGGTGATCCGTGAGGAGGTGCGGCAAGTTGGGGTCCAACCCCTGGACGATTCCGGCCACGACGTCGAGGTTGAAGACCGTGTCGTCGTCCCCAAACAGCATCCAGTCGAACGGCTTGCCCCGAAGCGCCTCGCCAGCGATGGAGGGGGTCATCGCAAAGCGCGCCAAAAAGTCCGGAGTTTGCACCTCGGTCTTGTACGGAAGCGCCCATGGAGTCCAAATCTCGCCGTGCTCGGCCGCATCGGGAGGCGAGGTCACGTTGGCTTTCGTCACGACGACCGCGGGCACCCCGTGCCGCCACGAGCGTGTCCCCTCGACCCACTTGGCGGTATCCTCGGTGTCAAATCCAGAGGAGAAGGCCACGACGAACTTTGCGGGAAACGGGAGGTGAGGTGGAGTCGGTTAGCATAGGGCGAGGAAGGAGCAGGCCAGATGCGTGGGGGGGATTCGGAAGGGGGGGGGGGGGAGCGCAATTGCGATCGTGTGCAATCCTCCCCGGCTTTCCTTCTCGTGAGCGTCGATGCGCATCGGCGGGGCATGGATCTCATGCATTCTCCAACGTCGCCAACGGGAAAGTTGTTTGCTCGGTTCCCTTTCTTCGCATCAACGATTGAGAAACTCTCCACCGGCCATCTGCACATTCCGGGCCGCTTTTCCGCACCATCCAAGGTTTCCAGACCCCTTTTCCGTTCCTTTCCCCGGCTCAATCTTGATGGCACGAGGACACCTCGAAGTACATCTCCCAACCCCACACGACCGCCCTGCGGTTTTGCAGTCCTGCAGCTCTGCCTCTTCCCGCCTCTTCTTCCCCCGGAACTTTTGCGCGCGCACCTTTTGCTCCTGTTCGCTCGTACTCCACGCGTCTGGGGGTTGCTCGATCGCGAGCAGCGCGCTCCGAGCCTTGTTGCCGCCATAAGTGGCTCCGCGCTTCCAACTCAGGAACGCGATCGCGTACTGCAACACGCCGACCGCTAGCACGACGGCAAACGTCGTTGTGCGTCGACGCGGCCGACGCAAGCGGCCACCGCCGGGCGTCGGGGACGGCACCTGCGGTAAGCCCATCGCGTAGACACCTCCAAGAGTCTCGAAGCGGTATGTTTGCCGCTTTGGAGCTGTGGCTCCGGCTGAAGCCGACGCGACGTGCGCGTCGGCTTCAGCTGTAGAACCCGCGAGCAGCAGCCCGCGCGCGCGCGCAGGTTCGCGGCCGCGTCCGGACGGGTGAGCCCTCCAGGCACGTGGTGCGCAAACACGCGCGCGAGAACCCCTGGGTCGGACGACGGCCGCAATCGTGATTTTAAACGCGTCGGTTGCGGTTGAATCTGCGCCCGTCGCGGGCGTGTCTCGGTGCCCGAAAAGGCAGGCGCAACCAACCTGCGGGACGAACGGCTCGCGGCCCAGCGCGGGAGCGCCGCGGCGCGATACAAAAAGTGCGCAACAAGAGCAAAAAGCGGTACTAAAGACGCGCTTTACCACTAAGCTATGGAAGCTGGCAATGCTCCCAGCAGGGATCGAACCTGCGATCTCGTCCTCTTTCGCGATTGAAGGTGCCCTGCGAACTTGAGGATATGATCCAAATCTGCAGCATGAATTACGAAATGCATTCGAACGACGCAACGTTTGTCGTCCATCCGGTGCATTTTGGCGTTGCTGCTCTGCAGAAATGGTTTGGCTAATGAGAAAATGCGAGCGCGCGTTAAAGGGGGACGGAAAGAGGCGCTGAAGCAATGTCGACGGCGCGCGGTGCGAGGAGCGAAAAGAACAAAAATGAGAAATTTTGGGAAAATGAAAACAAAAAACGTGCGAGGAGGCATGGAGCGCATATTTTGTATTGCAGAGCTCGTGATACATTATAAATGCAAAATTCGAGTGCTTTGAGCGCCGTGGACAGCCCTATGAACAGTGGCCAGACTTTTCGCCGGGCACGGCACGGCCGGGCACGGGGGGAGGGATCCGGGCAAATTCCGCCCGGGCAAACGTTGGCGAGTTGCTCCATCTGGGACATGGGGAACGCAACGTGTCCGCCTCGTGCACACGATGCCGGACCTCGCGTGCATCTCGCGACTCGCGACCTGCTGGTACGTTGTCGATCACGTTGTTGGACTTGAACTGAGAGGTGGGAGATCCAGCGCTTTTGGGCCGTCACAAGAGGCTGAACTGACAAAAGCATGCTGCCCCACCAGCCCCTCGCGTGCCAACGGGTCCTGATCGCGGTCCGCATCTCGACGGTCGCCCCCGCTCGCGCTTTTCGTTTCACGTGCGCATTCGCGTCATCTCCAAGCGACGGATTTGCCCGCCCGCCAGCTTTGCCATGCCGCTCGTCGCTCTCTGACTGGGCTAATGCAAGGGTCAGGCTCCATGACGAGCGTAGCAAGGGAAGAGGCAAGGCGACATAAGACGGTGGCGGTTTATAAAACCGCACCATGGTAGAGCAATCGAGACGACACGTCGCCATTCAGTCGTAGTGAACAGCGCCGACTCACCGATCGCTAAAACCATGCAAGCTTGGGGCATCGCTTTCGGATACTCTTCGCTGTCGGACGAGCGTTGAGGGCTGGTGGTCCATGGTCATTCGTAGTCGGTAGGTTGCCTTGGTAGGTAGATTTCAGCAACGAACGAGGCTCTGGCCCGCCAACGAGTTTTGGGAGGCTTGAACTCTGCTGGCGCTCGGCCAAAAGAGGTCCGCGTCGTGTGCCCCGTGGACCGTGAGACTAGCAAAAAAATGATCCACTCGTACACTACCAACTTGGCAGGGACCTATACTACCACTGTACTACCAACGCCAGAGAATTGCGTTGGCGGGGAATCGAACCCCGGTCTGGTCCGAACAACTAACGCCCGGATCGCGTGAATGATGGCGTCCGGGGTCGTTGAACCTCTAGTGCACACGACCCGGCCGCCGATGCAGACAATCAATGTCGGGCATCGTACCCGGCGTATCCGGGTCTAACTCGGACCCTCGGACGTGCACATCAAGAGTCATTGCCTTACAAATAGCCAGCCTCGCGGTACTCCTTTGCATCCGCACGCGGTGCACCAGCTTCGAACGTCATTGCTCATTTAGATGCGACGCGGCAGCACCCATCCCGGCGAAGACTTCGCACCCCCGCCTTGCAGAGACCCTTTCGTTTTGCCTTCTTCTCGTCCGAGTTTCATCTCCATCGCTCCTCTATGGCCAGCTCGCCATGCCAGTGCCAGACGTTTTGGCGCCAAGATCCATCTTGCGGTCTTGGAGCGCCAGGCCGATCTCGCGGGGAGCAATTTCCCGATTCCAGCCCGGTTCCGTCGCCGACGCGGCTCCATGTCGTGTCCGTTTTGCGTCGTGGCCTGGGGCAGGTGCAAGAAAGAGCAAAAATGCTCGGTACGAAGGGTGCGCTTTACCACTAAGCTATGGAGGCGGGTAATGCCCCCAGCAGGGTTCGAACCTGCGATCTCACCCTAACTCGACTGAGAAGACGATTCCAGAGAAGGAAGAAGACTTTACGTAATGGGCGTGATCGAGCACTCGAAACCCGGGTTCGAGCGATTCTTTCTTTTCCGGCTGCATTCAACGCCGAAAAACCTCGCAAAATTGCGGTGCCACCTTTTCTTCTTTTTGTGCTAAGTCTTTACATCATTCTCCCTCCTTTGCCGCATCCGAAAACCCCCGGATCTGACCATGGCGGTGGTGCAGGGAATGGTATCCTGGGAAAGCTGGCATTTGGGTCTTGGAGCTGGACGACGCCCCCGAGTCGCAGGCGTGGTGATCGCGTGCATGAGACCCGCATCTTTCGATCGTCGCCGAATTTGGAACTTTAGTAGCGCTTTACGGAAGGCCGCCATGCAAAGGCCCCCTGAGACCTTTGCCACCGCTTGTGTCTGCACGAGCTTCCACGGAGCGCCGTTTCGCTCCGCCGCGTGGTGTAAAACCGGCCGATCGCGGAGCTGGGGGGTTGGGGAGGGTGGAAGAGGGGAGGGGGAAAGGGCGGTAGAGGGGGAGCGGGCTGCCGCGCCGGGGCCATGACGCAGGGGGCGTTTGCCCCAGCCCGCCGTGTCTGCACGAGCTTCCACGCCCCACCACCGGCCCCGGACACACCTGCATCTGCACCGGAAAATTGCTGCCGTTTCTGTAGCCCGCCGCCCGCGAACGGAGCGTTGAGAAAAAGCGCGCCCTACCGTCTTTGCATTTGTCTTTGTCGCTTGTGGCCGCATGCATTCACTCCCACGTGCCGTTGTCGAGGCCTCAAAAGCCCGGGAAAATTCCCCAGCCGGCACCAATCGCTCCGTACTCGATGGCTTTACTTCAACGCGCGAACAACCCGCATGCGTATGCCCGCCCCCATCGCTCCGCCGAGCATCGGCCTGGCTGGGACCGATGAGGCTGTGCACACCAGCACCCAACGGCTGACGCCTCGCGACCCGCGAACGCGCCGCCTCAGAGTACCCCCCGCCGCTCCCCTGAGAGCTGGCATCCTGTTTGCTACCCTGGAAGGGTCAGGGCTTCCGAGTGCCGCCGTCGCACGTTTGGGCGGCGCCGTTCAAAATTCAGGCGGACCGCCCCCCCCCCCCCTCCCGCCTATTCCGCCATGTCCCTCCCTCCGCCCTCGCCCATCCCGCCCGCGCCCTCCTCGCCCAGCCCCTCCTCTGCGCCCTCCTCCGGGTCTGCGCGGGAGCAGCCCCGCCTCCCGCCCTCCCGCCCTCCCGCCCCGGGCTCGGAGCCGTCGAGGCCGCCAAAAACCGCCGCGGTGCGCTGCCCGCCCACGAGCTTTCTAAATCGCAAGTCCATCCAGGCTCAGTCACCCCCCCCCCTCCTACACACACCTCCGAGCACTATGGCCTCGTTCGCTGACGCCCCCGCCGGTGACGCCAAGAAGGGCGAGGGCATCTTCAAGAAGAAGTGTGCCTCGTGCCACACCGCTGGAGCTGGTGAGGGATCGAAGCAGGTGCGTTTTTTTCGTGCTTCTCGTTTATTTTTCGCGTCGATCGGCCGTCTGCGACGACCTCCGCCCGCCCGCGGCCTCTGCTCACCCGTCGCTCCCCACCCCATTCCTCCTCCAGGGCCCTGCCCTCTTCGGCGTCGTCGGCCGCGTCTCCGGCACCGCCGAGAACTACGCCTTCTCCAAGGCCAACAAGGAGAAGGCCGTCGAGTGGACCGAGGAGGCTCTCTACGAGTACCTTCTCAACCCCAAGAAGTACATCCCCGGTGCGTTGCCAGGCAGCGCCGCTGGGGGGGGGGGGGGAGGGTGCAGGGTGATGCCCGTGGCCGCGGACGCGGCCGGGGGTGACGACGGTCCGCGCCGCCGCGCCGGCACGGGCGGGCGCGCGCCGGCGCGCGCGTGCTTGCGTCTTTCTCAACGCGTCCGCTTCCGTGCTCGTTGATCGGTTTCATCGCGCGTCCGTGGCCGGACTCGATTGCTAAGAGTGCTGCGATCGGCTCTAGATGAGGCCATCGCTGCGCGCGTGCGCGGCCGCGGAATCACTGCAGCGTGCCCTAACCCCCTTTCCTCTTGCGACCCCCTTTCCCCCAACAGGCACCAAGATGGTGTTCGCCGGCCTCAAGAAGCCCGAGGACCGCTCCAACCTGATCGCTTTCCTCAAGCAGCAGTCGTAGACTCTCACCCGCCACCATGCATTCACGGGGGGCTTCTCGAGCTGACAACTACCTAGGTCGATGCTCGATTTTTTTTGGTCGGGGGCCCCCTGGCTACGCACACGAAGAATCAACGCGGTCCGTTCGCGTCTCTTGAAGAGTACCTGTCAAGTGCAGACTTAGTACGTTTGCAGCGTGATGCAGAGAGGGAAGCCGACAGGATGGGGGCGTCGGGTGTTGCTGCGACGCCCAGAGCGAGCGGCGCGACGACGGGAGGGTCGAGCGATGCCACGACGTGCGATTGGTTTTGCTGTTGCACGCTTTGCCTTTTGCCGACGCATCGAAGCCAAGGCGTTCGGGCCGAAACGTCCAATGCGCTCGGTGCCGGCCTTGTTGGATCGCCTGACAGGTGCAAAACGCGCTTGTCACCGGTGCCGACGACCCGCCCCCCCTTTGCATGCATGCGACCCCTGGGGGGCCGCCTGAAGCGACGCGATCGCGAGACGGTCGCGCGCGGAGCGCCGCATCCGACCAAATCCCCGCGGCGCAAACCGCGCGCGATTCCACCGCAACTCGAGGGCAGGACGGAGAAACCACTCGGCCTCGGGAGACCCCGAGCACGGTGCCGGACGCGCGATGCGGGCGCAGGTCACCACCGCCGCTCGGTCCGCGCGGCGGAACGCGCGGCCGGTACGGTCGCGCCCGCTGGGAGGCGACGCGCGCACGCAGCCTCAACGAATCGGAAAAAAGAGCCACACCGGACGGAACCACTGCGGAGCGCGACAAAGCAGGCGCTACAAGCTCGCGTGACTGGGCCACTGGAGATTTTTGGGGAAAGGAAGACGATTTCGGAGAGGAAAGGAGGGGCGCGGGGAGAGAAGCCGGGGGTGCGCCGGGGGTGATTCCATTCCCTAGGGGGCGGAGAGGCCGCGCAAAAAGGCGCAGCAACAGGGGCGCGGAGCCTCGCAATCCAGGAGCAGCGCGGTCTGTCGATTCGCAGAAAGAGACGTGCGGGAGCAGGACGAGTACGCGCGCCGGGGTGGATGCGCGACTCTCGCACGTTCCCATCGGCTCTGACACCCCTTGTGTGACTTTGGTGCCAGTTCCTGACCGAAGAAACCAGATCACTCAGCTCGTGCGTTGCCAGATAAACACCGCAGATGGTATTGCAGGCCCACGTGCTTGGGTATTGCAGTGCCAAGCGGTTTTGCTTCGCCATCGAGCGACGCCGTTTGCTCTCTCAGCCTGGCGCTGCTTTCGTCACCAAGCGGCGCTTCAGAGCGACGCGCCCCGCGTCCGCCGCCAAACACCGCCACGCACGCTCTCCATGTCTCCATCCGCGCGCCACCACGCGCTCTCTCCACTCAAGGACACCACATGCCTTCATGTCCAATCGCGGGAGCCTGGAGTTACGTTTCGTCGTGGCGTGGTGCGTCGGCGTTTGCCGGGCCGCTCGCTTTCGCGCCTCGAAAACGATCCACCCCGGCCGCCTTTTGCATTTGCACACCACCATCCGCTCAGCTGGCAATTTCACTCCTCAACGGCGCGCCCGCAGAGTTCGGCTGCTAGCAGCTGCGGGGCAGGCCCAATGGGATCTCCTCCTCTTCTCCTTCTCCTGGCGATCTTCCGGATGGTTCCGCGCGCGGTCTCTCGTACCAGCAACCTATGGGTGCTGATCCATGGATCCGTTCGACGATGCAACCAAGCCCCCGGCCGCCCCCTCACCCTTGCAGGCATGTCGGCGTCTTCCTCTCTGGGAGGCGTTGCGATTCCCGACTCCAGGACGTGGGATTCTCGCGAGGGAACGGGGAAGTGGCCGAGTCGGGTCCCAAACGCTGGCAACGCCATTTGAAATCTCTCGCTGCTCTCTCGGGTCGCAGGCTTGCATGCCCGTGGACTCAACTTGCATCGGAATCGCACTGGTCGCTGCCAACACGGGGGAAAAGGCCCAGGAGGGCTGGATGCCAGTGGTGAGCGCAAGGCAGTACAGAAGAGCGCCACAGACTGCAGGGAGCGTAGGCGTTCAGCACGTCTGGACACGCTCGGTGGACGGCCTGTTCCGACTCTCGAGCGCCAAAAAAAGTTGCGCCATCGCCGGGAGTCGAACCCGGGTTACGTGCGTGACAGGCACGTGTCATACCGTTAGACCACGACGACTCGAATTGATGAACGTTGTCGCACCAGAATCGATCCGAAAGCCGAGCGAAGCACCTCGCCGGATCGGATCACCACGCACCCCTCCTGCGCACGCCACGCCTCTTCCTACATTCGCTCCCCGGGTACGCCACCTCCCTTTCCTTTCTCGCCTTCTTCTTTCACCCCCGCTCTAGCTCAAACACCTCTGCGTCCCTTTGACCGTTACAGAGCGCTGCGCGGGGAGTAGGGAGCCGACACGAGCGGCGCAGAGACAGAGGGTCGCGGCGAGAGGATCAGCCTCCGGCCGCTGCCCCAGCGCCGACGGCGGGAGGGTCACCCTCCGGCCGAGGCACCGGCACCCAATGCCCCAGCGCCGCGCGTTGGTTCTACCGCGCGGGGCTGCCGCCCCGCGCCACCGAACGAGCAGCCGTCCGGACGAAGCATCGCCAGTCTAGTTCTGGGAGGCGAACGCGGTGCCGGAGATGTCGTGCGTGAAGGGGTTCATGATGGCGGGCACGTCAGGGCGGCTCTCGAGAGGCTTGCACAGGTAGAGGGTCTCGGTGGCGCCCTCGTACGCCTGCAAAAACAAACAAACAAACGAAGAAAAACGGCGATGAAAAGGAAGAAAGACAACCATATGCCCCGAGAAAAAGGACAACGAAAAGCAACACAAAGCCCTCCTCCGATGCGCAACCCTTTCCCACCCGTGGCACCCTGTTCCTCCATTCTCACTCATCACCCCCCACCCTCCGCCGCATCCCCTCTCGCGCCTCCCACGCGGGAGGGACTATCTCCGGTGGCGCTGGCGCACGAAAGCCACGCAAACGAACGTCAATGCGCCCACGCGGAAACGCAAAGGCAGCGAGCGCGGGCGCAGCCGCAGCGCCACGACCCGCCACTCGCCGCGCGACCGGCGCCCCACGAGTCCACGTTCCCTGCCTCTCCCTCCGCCACGGCACTCTCCACCCCTCCCCGCCCCCTACGCCTCGCCCAGGTTCGCGACGGCCAGCGAACACCCGCACGGCCACCGCAAGTTCAATGAATCGAAAGAGACCCACTCTGCTCTCGAACGCAGCGTACCTTGTTGAAGGTCGAGGGGTAGGCGCCCTTGGCCCAGTAAAAGCCGACGGCGGAGATGCCGAACGCGAACGCGGTGATGGGGACGAAGCCGCCGAGAGAGAGCGAGGCAGCCTTGGGCATCTGCATAGTGATCGACTGAGTGGTGGCGAGGCGGGGGCGCGACGGGCTGCGAGGTGAGGAACGGAGAAACGGCTGCCCCGGCCGGGGGACGGCCGCAGCGGATGGGCCCCGTGACCCCCGGGACCCTGAGCGCGCGCGCGGGAGGGAGGGGCGCGGAAAGCCGACGAGAGGGCGGGGTGAGAGGAGAGTGGGAAGGGGGACGGAAGGGAGAGTGGAGAGGGAAGAGGAGGGAGCAGGGCGACGAGGGAGAGGACGGAAACCAGCACCATGAACGGAGCGCCTGAGAAGGATGCTGCTTGTGCTCGCCGCGGTCGTTGCCGTCACCACCGCCAACGCGACGCACAACACTGCTTTTCATCATATCCACGCGCCCGTCCTCCTCTTCACCCACCTCGCTGCAGTGCCGTGCTCTTCCAGTCGGCCCTTTTCCCATTTCCAATCGACGAAATCGCTCTCCTTACCCCCCCCACCCCCCCCCCCACCCCGCCCTCTACATAGCACGCTTCACCTCTTTCCGATCTCTCCATTTTAGCGGAAGCCGTTACATTGCGCCCTCTGCTGCCCCACCATTGCGCGATCGTTCGGTTTAAAAGAATGGCGCGATTTCCCCGGAAACCGACCGCCTCTCACTCTGCCATCCCTCCAAAGCCACTCCAAGGCCAGCTTACCTCTCCAAACCCTTGTCCCGGATCTCACCCCCTCAAGCACTCTCTCGTCCTATTTCTCAATCTCCCCTCAACCTCCCCCCTCCTCCCAAAACAGCCAACGCCAGAACAGCCGATGCTCCTGCATCTCCCAACTCACCACGCAGGAAAGCCTGCCGCCTGCAGCGCTTTCTTGCGGGCGAGGCAGTCTGCGATGACCGCCTCTGCCGCGTCCGCGAGCTCGGCCTCGCGCGAGAGACGAGACCGCAACGCCGGGTCGGCAGCGATCGCGGCACCGTCGGCAGCGGCCGTGGCCGCAGCCGCAGCTGCTCCCGCTGCTGACGCTGCGGAGCCTGCTCCGAGCGTTCCGCCTGCGCCCGCGGTTGGAATGCCGTCGGGGTCGCGGCCCGTGACGAGTGCGCTGCCGCTTCCTCCCACGGCGCCAGACGCATCGTCTGTCCCCCCCGCATCTCCTCCCTTTGTCGCGTCAGCTTTCGCGCTCCCTCCTCTGCGTGCGGCAGACCTTGGGTCGTTCGCGTCGGTCCCAGAGCCCAGCGAGGCAAACCCGGCGGTCCACCCCCTGCGGAGGTTTGGCGAGAGGCGGAGACACGCCGTCCCTCCCGTGGCGTCGCCGACCAGAACGAGCGGGACGGCGACTCCGAGCGCGAGCGAGGTGAGCGGCGCTCGAGCGACGCGCTGGGCGCACAGAGGCGAGAGCTGGTCCTGCGACAGCGCCCAGCCGCGCACGTAGCCGTCCTCGCAGGCGGCCAGCAGCGTCGGCGCGCACCCCGCGACCCACGCGAGCGCCGACACCGGCGCTCCAGCGTCCAGCGATGTCAGCGGAGACGGCGACGGACGGCCTCGAGACGACAGAGGCGCGGGGGGGGGAGGGGCCGAGGCGCCTGGGGCTGGGGCAAACGCCGCCGAGGGACCGCCGCCGTCGGACGCGGCAAAGCCGACGCGAGCGCCGGTCGCAAGCTCGAGAGCCGCAGCCGGCGCATGGATGCTGGCCGAGGCCGCGTTGACGGCTGATGCGGGTCCCATAAAAGTGCCAGCCGTTCCAACTGCCGACTTTGAGTCGGCGACGGAAAGGCCGCTTCGGGGCATCTCCCGTCCGCTTCCATCGACGCCCTTGCAGCTCCCAGCCCCACCGAGCAGTGCTCTGGCGTCCCACAGACGCACCGTGCAGTCCGAGGCGCCCGTCGCGAAGAGACCCGCGTGGTGCGGGTTCCAGCACACGGCAGCGACGGAGGTGCGGTGCGAGAGGGCCGTTCGGACCCAGGCGGATGGCGACGAGGGTGGGTCGGATGCAGATGGCTTGCTCGCGTCTAGCTCAACGGCTGCGCAACTCGCGCAGCGCAGTCTGCTTTCGCCGCCTTGCGCTGCCTTGTCACCCCCCCCCGTCCCGGGGCCTGCGCTTCCTGCGCCTCTGTGCCCTTTTCCCGCGGCCCCGGGGGGAGGCACCACGGCGAGCCCGCCGTCCGAAAGACCCAGCAGGATTCCACGACGCGCGCAAGCGTCGGCAGACACCACCTGGGCGAGCGGAAGCCGTCCCAGGGCGGGAGACTCGCCAAGGACGGTCGCCTCCTCGTCGCCCCACGAAAACACGGGCTCCAGGCGCTCCAGGGAGCCGTCGCGAAGACCCCAGAGCCACCCACCGCCGCGCGACGTGACCACCAACAGGACCAGCTGCGAAGGATCGCACGCAAAAGAAGACGGCGAAGAAGAAGGGGCGAGAGCAGAAGACGACGAGAGAGGCGAAGAGGAAGAGGGAGGAGCGGCGGAGGAGGCGGAAGGCGCCGATGCGGAAGCTGAGGCCGAGGCTGACGAGGATGAAGCAGAGGACGAAAAAGCCCCCTGAGACTGCCCTGCTCCTTGGACGCCCTGGGTCGCCCCGTTCCCACTCGCGCCAGCCACCTGCCCGGCCAGAGCGATGCTCTCTTTCGACCACAGAGCCCGAGGAACCCACGCGACCAGCACGACCGCGTCGCCGGCGTCCGACGCCTCGGCCTCGGCGAGCGGGGGTGGGCCCACGTGCCCGGACGGCGCAGCCCGCACGCTGCCCAAGGAAACGGCCGCGGGAACGTCGCTCGCTCCAGTACCGCTCGCCGCAAACCCGCCGTCCCACCGAGAGCCGCCCTGTCCGGCCTGGGGGCCAGACCCCGAGCCGTCCGCGCCACCAGCGGCGCCGTCGCGGCCCCAGGCGCGGGCGGCAGCGAGGCGGTCTGCGGCCTCGCCGCCGCTTCCCGCTCCCCCACCGCCTCCGCCCTCCCCGATGCCTCCCCACGATCCACC
>PEIA01000191.1:11652-22836 GCA_003613005.1 Prototheca ciferrii
CGCCTCTCCTAGGAGCACCTCTTCTCAGAGCGTCAGACGCAACGCAACCTTCCCTGGACGCTTCTTCTCAGGATGCCGCTTCCTCGACGCCCCGTCGCGCTCCCTTGAACGTCGTCTCTCCGTTGAGGCCCCTTGGCGTGATCGGGATGGCCAACTCGGCCTGTTCGCCCGCGTCTTTGAGGTTTGTTCCCGCCACCGCGGTTTCGCCGCCGCCACCGTAACCCGCTCGGGCGGTGCCAGCGCCCGCGGGCGCGGCTCGGGAGCCGCCGACGGCCCGGGGGCTGGCGGCCCCGTTGGGGGAGGGCGAGGAGCGCCGCTCGTGGACATGAGGCTCATCCTTCTCGCGTGGGGAAGAACGCTCGCGCGGCGGAGGATCGGCGTCCACCACTGGAAGAGCGATCCAAGAGCTCGAAGAGGACGAAGCATCAAACGCTGCGAGAAAAAAAAGGGGAGGAAAGGGAACGGGAGAGAAAAGGGGTGAAGAAGGGGCAGGGGGAAAGGGGGAAAATTGATGGCACGTGTATGCCTCGGTCACAGCAGCCATCATGGTCATCGTTAGACGGAGGTGGACCACATCCAAGACAAAAAGAAAATCGCCAGAATGGAGACGGAACAACCTTGCAGAAAAACACGAATCGTAGAAAAAACGAATTGGAGACGTCTCAGAGTCGCCTCTCTTTCACCGACTCTTTCCACCAACGCACACGCCCTCCCATCCGGCTCCGTCGCGCTTTCTTTCTCTCTCTCTCTCTCTCCTTCTTCTATCCCCGCGCTCCCTCTCTCTCTTTCTCTCTCTCTCTCTCTTTGCCTCGGGCTTCCCCCTCTCCACGTCCTCCCATCGTTTTTCGATTGCTTTCCCGCCAAACGCGTTCCTCGAAACGCCCGAAGGCTAGAAACAAGAAAAAAGACGTGAGAGAGCGCAGAGAAAGCGGAAGAGTGGAAAGAAAAAGAGGAAAGAAGAGGAAAAGAAAGAGAGAGCGCGAGGGAAAGATCCGCCCAGGGGGGGGGGGTAGCCAGTTCCCCCCGAAAAGGAAAGGAAGAAAAAGGGAGAGACCGTCCAAGCGAGGTGGAGGAGGTTCGGCGCGAGGGAGAAAGGGCAGCGTGTGTGCATCGCGAGACAGCTTTATTGAAAAAGCGTTCGGGACCCCCAAAAGGGGAAGGAGAAAAAAAGAGCAGACGCAACAAAGGAGATGGAGAGAAAACGTCCAGAGATGTCTCTTTCTCGCTCTCTCGAGACTCCGGAAACCGGCAACACCCGCCCCGGCAACAACGTCCGGCAACACCTGTCCCGGATTCGAAAAGGGCTCTTCGATGTCGAGCGAGAACGGAAAAAGAAAGGGCGGAAAAGACAAGCCGATGGAGTGATGCAAGAGAGAAAAGCCCAGAGGAGGCTCTGGGGAACCCCCCCGGAGGACAACAACGCTGCCAGAATGGCGAGAAACAGAGCATAGATTCCTCGTTCTCTGTGCGTCGGCCGCCCATCGGATGCCCCGTCAAATCGGCACCATTGACACGTGGCGCTCTCTGGGCCTAGCCTCTCGCTTCCAGATTTCAGGATCCCAGGATGAACTCTCGCACTGAACCCTCTTCTCTCTCCCTACCCTCTTCTCGTGTCGCCTCGCTTTCCTCGTTTCCCGGTTCCTGTATTCCGTCTCGCACACACAGACACATCCCCCCCCCCCCCCCCCCCTGCCATCTCCACGTGCCATCTCTCGCTTGTCTCCTTGGCCTCGCCCGCCTTACGCAGCCTCCGGCCCAGAGCCTCCTCCCTCCCCCCCTTCTCCGCTCCACACGCACTATTCACCACTCCACCCCTCCTACCGCATCTCCTTTCCTTTTTCCACCTCCTCGTCCCTTCATCTCGCTGTTTAGCTCCATTCCTTTCCGTCTCTCCATCTCAACTTTTCCTTCTTCTTCCCCCCTCTCCCTTCCCTCCCCCTTTTTCCTGTTTAGTGCAACTTACGCTTTGCTTTGGATTTGGAGTAGGAGGAGACTGCGATTCCTACGAAGACGAAGATGACTGCGACCCACTGTTGAGGCAGAAGCGCGGTTCCGTTCCAGAGCGCCGAGAGGAGGATGTTGAAGAACTTGCGCGTGGTCGTGATGATCGTGTTGGTGAGGGATCCGAACCGTTTGATGGCGTAGAAGATGAACAGCTGTCCGACGGCGCCACAGACGCAGAAAAGCGCGACGTCTCGCGCAGCCTCGGGGTGGCGCGCGCAAAAGCGCAACAGGTCTGGGCCCGTGGACGAGAGCACGAAGAGCGCCGGGAGGTAGAAGAGGCCGCACCAAAAGTTCATCCACGCCATCATGTGCAGCGGCGAGCCCCCCGGGTGCTTGCGGTGAATCTCGTCCTGCGCGGCGTTCGTGTAGCCGTCCAGAATCAGGTTGGCGAGACACAGCGAGTAGCCCAGCGGAGCGTTCGGAGACGCAAGCCGAGACTTGGCCTTGGAGCTCGACCGCAACGCAAACAGCGACACGCCGGCAGACACAGCCGCGCAACACGCATACTCCAGCGCAGGGTACCGCTTGCCGTGCAACACAGTGCCGACCAACATGACGGGAATCATCTTGCTCGACTTGGCCAACACCTGCGCAGGGTACGAGATGTAACGCAACGCCTGCAAACCGCACGCGGGGCCAATGCTGTTGCTCACAGCGGGACGCCAGTACGCCATGATCGGAGGAGGAGAAAGAGAAGACGACGACGAAGACGTAGAAGAATCAGAAGAAGGAGCGCCCCCGAGCGAAGCAGGAGCCACGCGAAGCAACGACAGAGCCCACACAAAGCACGCCCAGCTCTGCAGAGCCGTCAGCGCAGGCAGATGGTCGAACCGCTCCGCTTCGGCACCGTAGCGTTTGGTACTCAGCGTCTCCTGAACGACGCCCTGCGTCAAGTAGGCGCCATAAATGCCCACAACGCACGTCAACAACGCAGCCACGCCCCCGAAATGACCGCCGGAACTAACCGCGGCCGCGGACGACGAAGACCCCGCCATGGCCCGCGCTGGTGACGGAGAGGGAGGAGGACGTGAGGGAAACACACGCACGCACGCACAAAAGGACAGCGGCGCACGAAGCGCCTGGCCCCGAGAGACCGCCGATGCACGCGCGTTTGCAAGCCAGACAAAGACAAGCCCGATCGCCGTTGCCCAGGGACGCAGGAGGCAAGCACCCAGCGGGCGCGGGCGAGATCGCGGGCACAGGGGCGGCGATACAGCCGAGGCGGGCGCGCTCCGGGCGGACCGTCGACGCGCGCGCAGAAACCGCCGGGAGGCGGGAAGCGTCGGCGGAGAGGGGAGGGGGGGAGGGGGGCGCGGAGGAACACGGTGACGGATGGGCGCGGTATCGTCCCTCTTCCGGTCGGTCCTGGGCCGGACCTCCGCCCCCCCGCCGCTGGGGCCTCCTCTCCCTCCCCCCCTCCCCTCCGCGCGTCCCCCCTCCCGCTTTCGGTGGCCCCTCGCCGTCGCTCCCGCGCAGACGGCTCACCCGCACCTCCCCCGCACTCCCCCCACCCCCCCGCTGGGCCCCGCACCCCCCCCCGCCGCGCGCTATCTCGGGCCCGCGGGTCGCGAGGGAGCGTCGTTTCACCTCGATCTTTCCGTTTTCTCTTCAGTCTCTCGATCTTCTGTCGTTTCTTTGGCGTTGCGGTCCATCGATCGTGCTGTTCGAAAAACCACTGCTTTGACTGACCTGCTTCCTCCTCCCGGCGGCTCTCTCTCTCTCTCTCTCCGTCGCTCTCCGCGCGGAGGCTCTCTGCTCCCCCGCCCCCAGGCGCTTTTGCTCTCTCGCCGGCTCGGCGCGTCCCCGCGTTGGTTCCGCCCGGATCTCGTCTCTTTTTCGCCGAGTGACTCTTCTTCGCTCCGGGGGGGGATTTTCGCCGTTTCGGCGCCCGCGCTTTGGGCTTGCGGGAGATCGAAGGAGGGCTTTGCGTCGACACGCACCGTCGTCGTCCTTGCGTTCGTCCGTCCGTCGCTGCCATGGAGCCGACTGCTGACCGGGCCGCCGCCCCCGCCGCCGCCACCCCCGTGCCCTCGGCGCCGACCGAGCGCCGCCGCCTGGTGCTGACGCCGCGCGATCCGCTCGCCGCAGTGCACCCCGACTCGACCAAACTCGCCAACTTTTCCAAGGTACGATCCCAGGCCAAGACAGCGAGAAAGGGAAGAGGGGAACGGGGAGAGGAAGGGGGAGGGACGGCAAGAGCGCGTGAGGAATGCGTCACGTCTGAGGACGTGCGGTGCGAAGGCAACGTGGGAGAAAACCTTTGGGGAGAATGTATATAAACATATACGTATGCGAGAGCGGTTTGAAAAGGAAACAACGCGAAAGAAACATGAAGGGGATTTTTTCCCCTTCCACTGGTTCTTTCCCGTTTGCTCGCCATTTTTCGCACCCTTTTTCTCCCGTTTGCTTGCCATTTTTCGCACCCTGTTTCTCCCGTTTGCTCGCCATTTTTCGCACCCTGTTTTTCCCCGTTTGCTCGCTTCCCATCTCGCCTTCCTTTCTCCCTCTTCTTCTCCGTCTACGTTTCCTGATCGAGCTTTTTTTCCTTTGTTCTCTTCCCATGCGCAGCGGAGCTCGATTTTCGGCGCTGCTCGTCCTCGCGAGGCTATTCTGGCCTCTCGGGAGGGCAAGACGGAGGCCGAAGTCGTTCGGGAGGAGGCTCGCGCTTCGTACCAGCTTCACTTTTCTCTGACGCCCGAGCAGGAGGCCGAGCGCGCCGCCGCCACGACCGCCATGCAGGAGGCCGAGGCCGCGGCCGCGGCCCTGCCGGCCGACTCTCCCGAACGCGTGGAAGCCGAGGCCACGGCCGAGCGCGCGCGCAAAGCGCTCGGAGCCCTCGAAGAGGGATACGCGCGCGCCGCCGCGGCGGCGCGCGCCGAAGCGCGCAACGCGCAGGCCGTGTCCGCGCCCGGCGGCATCTCGGGCGGCTCCTCTGGCGGCCCCGTCCCCAGCAGCCGCGCCTGGGGCGACCGCAACTGGGAGGACCGCAGTGCTCTCGGCGGCAACGGCGGCAACGGCCGCAGCGGCCGGGAGTGGAACGACGCGGACGCGGGCGCGACCGGCGGGACCGGCGCCGACCCGGACCGCACCAACGCGGCCTCGTGGGGCGCCACGCGCGCCTCGGCGGGCGAGACCCAGACGGGCTCGCACGCCGGCGAGCGCGGCGGCCACGCGTGGGGCGCCTCGGGCGGCGGCTTTGCCGCGCGCTACGAGGAGCCGCGCAGCGCCCGGCGCGAGCAGGGCTCGGCGCGCGGAGGCGAAGGAGGCTCCGCCCGCGGCCCGGGCGGCCGCGCCGAGGGCGGCGGCCGCGGAGGCCGGGCCGACCGCGACGGCGACGCGCCCATGTCCGGTCGCTCCGGTCGCTCCGGACGCTCCGGACGCGGGGGAAGGTCCGACGACGGCGACGGCTACGGCTCGTCGCGTCGCGACGTCGACGACGACGGCTTTGGAGCCTTTGGAGACTCGCTCGCGTCCGCAGGCACGCACCTCGGCATCGGAGGCGAAATCGAGTTTGACCCGTCGACCATCGGCGCAGGCAGGTTTTAGGATGACGGGGACGACGGCACGCCGCAGCCCTCCCCTCCGCCGAGCGCAGCGACAGCGACCCTTTGCATCGCAGAGCCAGGGCCGCCTCGCCAGCGCCGCGAGCGCCCCGCACGCGCACTCTGAAAACAACGCCAACGACACGGGCACCCGTGAGAAACGAGAAAGAGAGAGGGGGGGGGGAGGGAGAATGGAGTGGATGCCACGTGTTTTTGTGGCATGCGTGGGCGTGCATCTCGCATCCGCCATCCCCCAGCTCCCTCCATTTGCCCTTTTTCGAATTCCGCATCTCCCGTTCCCGCCTCTCGAGGTTTTCACGGTGGCACAAGGAACATACAGCGCGCACGCACGGATCGGGGCGCGGAGGGGGTGGGGAGAGACGGAGGCAAAGAGGGGGAGTGGGCGAAAAGGAACGGGCAAAGGCGCCAGAGGTGGACAGAGCGCAGCAGAGGCGCACTGGATGCGGCTCGGAAGGAAAGAGGAAAGAAGCATCGAAGAAGAACAAGAAGAAAAGAGAGAGAAGGAGACGAAGGCGGACCGGTCAGGGAGAAGGGGAGAGGAGAAAAGGCGGGGGGCGCAAGGACGCAAAGGCTGCAAAAGGTGAAAGAAGGAAGAAAGGAGGAAAGGGAAGGAGGAGGAAAAGAAAAGAGATCGAGAGGGACAAAGAGATGGGATAAAGGGGTACGATGAAGGGATGCACGGAGAAAGGGACAAGGAGATAAGGCGCCTTCCGAAAGAGGCAACCTTTGCCACGACGGCTCTCTCTCGAACAGGGAGAGAGCGATCGCTGCGTCGTTTGCGTCGCCGTCGTGCTGCGCTGTGGACGCGTCGCGACGTCGAAAGACCCTTGTTCTCGGCCGCACTCCCTCTCGTCACTTTACGCGAACACTCTGTCTGGGAAGAGCGCAGGTGCGACGAGGGTCCAGAGGTAGAGGAGCGCCGCGGTGCAGGCGGTGCCCACTTTGACGTAGACCGAGACCCAGCCCACGTCGATGACGTCACGTTGCGTGATCCCCGAGCCCCAGCCGGTCATGAGCATGCCCATGTACGCGGACGCGAGCGCGAACACCAGGTAAAACTGCGCGTACGAGTAGCCCACCGGGCGCACGTCGACGGGGGCGCCAGAGGCGCCGCCGGAGGCGCCAGAGGCGCCAGAGGCGCCAGAGGCGGCGCCGTCGACCTCGGCGTCCATGGCCACGCGCGCGCGGACCTCGTCGGCGGACAGGTTTCTGGAAGCTTCCAGGTCCTCGGGCGGCAGCATCCGCGCGCCGGCGATCGTCGAGGAGGCGTAGGACGACGACGACGAAGAAGAAGAGGCGGCGACGGCGGACCGGCCGCGGCCCCCCCCCCGGCCCCGGCCTGGGGTCGCCTCGGCGACCTCGGGGCGGGCCGTGGCGTTCGCTCGCGCGCCTTCGTTCGCGTCCGTGGCGTGTGCGCGTGTGTTTCCGTCGGCTGCGAGTCCCGTGGGCACGTCCGGGAGGTTCGGGAGGCTCTGGTAGCCAAAGGCCGGCTCGGGCGCCGGGCGCGAGAAGCTGGGCGCGCGGAGGAGTGGGCGGGACGCGGACGAAAGGGCGTCGCGGCCGTTCGCGTTTCCTCGCGCTCCGCCGCGGGCGCTGCTTGCGCCGCCCTGAAAGTCAAAGGTGGATCCGTTGCTTCCTGCTCTGAAGGCCGACCAGACGACCGAGAGGAGGGTGGCCGCCATGCCTGCGGCGAGGGAGGTTCCCGAGGCCGCCGAGAGCCTGTGTCCCAGGAGGTTGCACTCTTCGTCGCGCGGCTCCGAGAGCATGGCCGAGTAGGACAGGTAGGCCACATACAGCGAGACGGCCGAGGCCGGGAAGAGCGAGCCCGCGGCGACCTTTGGGTGGAGCGAGGCGAGAGAGACCGCAACGGCCAGAGAGGCGGCCAGCACGAGCACGGCCGCGTTGGTGCCGCAGTCGCCCCAGGAGGGCACGAACCAGTGCGCCGAGAGCGCGAGCACGGCCACCACGCCGCCGTAGCAGCCCAGCGTCGCCGCCAGGAGGCCGTAGAGCCACCGCTCGTCGTCCTCGCCGGCGTCCACCCACGCGTCGTTCCAGGCGTGCGTCGCGTCCACGAGGATGACCATCTGCAGAAGCAAAAAGAGAGGAGACACCACGCGAGCCAGCCACGAATACGCCACGATCGCGCCGTTCGGAAGGAAAAAGGGAGCCACCATCGAAGCCAGCCACAGGCCAAGCTTGAACGACGCAGGGCCGTGGTGAAGACGAACGTCACGCGGATCGTCACGAGTCCGAACGCCAACCATCACAGCAGACAACGTCGAAAACAACACGAAATTGCCGAGAGAAACGCGGTACACCGCCTGCGCGCCAAACCACGCGTCGGGAGGCAACGACGAAAACGAATGCATGATCCCTGCACGCGAAAAGAAAAGGGGGGAGGGGGGGGGAGGGGAGAGAGCGGAGGAAACAGGAAAACGAAACGAGTGAGAACGAGAAAAAAAGGGGGGAGGAGGGAACGAAACGAAGAACCCAAAGGAGAGAGGAAAGAGGAGAAAGAGAAAAAAGCAAATGCAGACACGCACACAGCACACACAGCACACACAGCACATCGCACATACAGCACAACATACAGCGCACAGCACAAATCCCCACATAGATCCAGTTCTCTTCCTGCAGCACCGCAACACGCGAGCACGCACTTCCCATTGGTTTCGCCTTGCTCTGCCCCCCCCCCCCTCTCTCTCTTGTCTCCGCCCCGGGTCGTCGCTCTGCCTCCCGCACTGCCCTCTCCGCGCGCGTCCCGTCCAAAGAGGGCGCGTTACGCCCGCTCTGGAGCCTTCTGCGTGCGCACATGGGATCTTCGTGAGGATGGGCTTGGCAAAGTCGCGGAGCGCCCAGGCGAGCAGCATGGAGAAGAGGAAAAGCAGCGAGTAGGCCAGTCGGGCTGAGCGGTTCATCGCCTCGCGCGAGATGCACGAGCAGGCGGTGCACGCGCACGCCGTGGCGATGCTGCCGGCGCAAGACGCCAGCGGCGCGAGGAGAAAGAGCACCATGGCGTCGGGGGGCGCGCGACGCCGGGAGTGCCCGAGACGCCGGGAATGCGGGAGACGAGCGACGGGGCGCGCGGAGAGCCAGACGCGAACGGGCGACGCGAGTCCCCGCGGGTCGCGGAAAAGAGTCGAAAGCTCGAACGCGAGCCAAACGGCGTCCCGCGACGCCCGCGGCGAACCCTGACGAGAGAGCCCGAACGGGCGCGCGCGCGCGCGCGCTGCCGAGGCGGGCGGGGAGGGGAGGGGAGAGGGCGGGTGGGTGCGTGGCGGAGCGGAACGCGTCGCTGAGGTGACCCGAGAGAGGGGGATGCAGGAGCGAGGGGGGGAAGAATGCGAGGCCAGGGCTGGAGCCAGGACCGAAGGGTGATGCCGCAGGCCGGATGCCGGCTCTCGCCCGCTCGTCGTGGCACCTTTTTTTTGTTCCGCTTTGCACTTTTCCCACCCCCCCGTGCCTTTTCTTCGAGGTTTTCACATACACACACGTGCGTGGCCGCGATCGTTGCAACGATATACAAAACAAGGATGAAGGAGATGACAAAGGGGGGGGGGGGGGGGGATGGGAAAGACAAAGGCAAAGGGCAAAAGAAGGGCTCGAGGAAAGGATTGTGGGAGGCAGTGGAAGGGGTGGGGGAGAAAGGAGGGGAAGGAACGCGCTCAAGGCAATGACGGAGGGTGTTTGAAGAAGGGGTCGAGAGGGGATGTTTCTCTACGCCATGTTTGGCTTCCTTTCCTCTTCATTTTCTTCTGTTCTTTCTTGCAGCGTGCGTTCGAGCGCTTGGAGCCCCTTGTCGAGTCCGTGCTCTCTCAGGGTGTCTTTGAGTTCTTCTTCCGCTCCCTGGACGAGTTTGTAGGGCGAAAAGGTGGTTCCTGGAAAGGTTCCGTCTGCGACGTCTCTCGCAAAGGCTTCGAGGGCTTGGTTTGCGAGCGTTCCGAGCTCTGCGTACCGTTTGCAAAACTTGGGCGTCACTTTGGCGTGGTGCGGGTGCTGCATCATGCCCAAGAGGTCGTGGTAGACGAGGACCTGTCCCGCGACGTGCGGTCCCGCGCCAATGCCGATGGTGGGGACGTTCAGCTCGGCCGTGACGGCTGCGGCCACGGGCGCCGGGAGGCACTCGAGCACGACGGCAAAGGCGCCCGCGCGCTCGAGCGCCTTGGCCTCCTCGACGACGCGGCGGGCGGCCTCGGCGGTGCGGCCCGTGGGCCCAAAGCCGCCAAGGGCCGAGACGGACTGCGGCGTGAGCCCCACGTGGCCCATGACGGCCACGCCCGCGGCCACCACGCGCGCGACCGTCTCGACGCGCGCGGGGAAGCCGCCCTCGATCTTCACCGCGTCCACGCCGCCCTCCTTGAGCATGCGCACGGACGATGCCACCGCCTGCTCGTGCGACGTCTCGAACGAACCAAAGGGAAGGTCGCCAACGATAAAGGGACGCCGAGCGCCCCGAGTCACGGCGCGACAGTGGCTCAGCATCTCCTCGAGCGTCAAAGGCAACGTCGTGTCGTGGCCGTGCACCACCATGGCCGCAGAATCCCCCACCAAAATGAGATCCATCCCAGCCTGATCAACGTGCACCGCAGAGGGATAGTCGTACGCAGTCACCATGGTCAGCTTCTCGCCACGACGGTGCTTGGCGCGAAGCGTACGGAGCGTCACGCGCCTGGGAGACGGCGCAGAAGGACCGCCGTACACGGCGCTCTCGGGAGTGTTCGAATACGCGCGAAAGGACGACGACGGCGACGATGATGCATTCCGTGAAAGGGACGAAGAGAGCGCAAAGAACGGCGACTGGCGGAGAGACGAGCGCGATTCGCAGCGGGATCCACGCGATCCCACGTTTCTTGTCGGACGCGGTGCCGGGGCACCGCGTCCGACGAGAGACGGGGACACGCCAGCCAGCGACACGAGACGGCGGACGCCCGCCGACGCAATCGCCGACGAGGGAACCAGGCGGCAGAGCGCAGGCGACGTCGAGGAAAACGCCATGGTGACGTGAAAAGGGGAAAGCGAGGGAGGGAGGAAGACAAAGGGAAAGGATGCGGCCAAGGGAGCAGAGGGAGCAGAGAACGAGAGAGAGACAGAGGTGATAACAGGGCGAAAAGAAAGAAAGAAAGAAAGAAAATGAGAAGAGTTGCACGAATTACCGAGGGGCACAATTTGCGCCCGCGCCAACGGAGCCAAGGGGGACCTCACCCAAAGGGGTGGGAGGGGGGGAGGGGGGGAAGTGGATCTCCGTTCAGTCGGCCGCGTCGGCCAAGACGCAAGAGGGTGGACTGGATCTCGATGCCTCGACCGGATCGCCGGGGGGCGTCGCCCGCGGGGGGACGCGCGAGGGGGGCAGTCGCGGAATTTGCGCAGACGCTCGTCCGAGAGCGATCGTGAGCGGCAGATCGAGCGGGAGAGCGCCAGAGGGCAGCCAACGGCGCGTGGAACGGCACGCGAGACCCGGAGCGCTTCGGAACCGCGGGAGAGGAAGCGGAACCAAGAGGAGGGGGCGCGCCGGCGCGCCGGCGGGAGCGCGGGGAGAGAAAAGAGTGGCCGAGGGGAGGAGGGGAGAGCGGAGAGCCAAATCGGGTTCGAAGAGGAGTGGGAAGAGGAGGTCGCAGCG
>PEIA01000224.1:6915-35825 GCA_003613005.1 Prototheca ciferrii
GATCCCGCGCGCGAAGCGGCGGCGACGAAGCCGTCGTTGGCGCCGTTCGGCGTGCGGTGGACGGCCCAAAGGCAAACGTCGCGAGAAAAGGAATCGAGCAGGGACGCGTGGGCGGTGCACAGGGAAGGGGGGGGAAGAGAGAAACAGGAAGGCGCGAAGAGCGAGAGGAGAGGGCGGCGATCGGCGAGATGACGGCCGGACGGCGTGGGGGAGGGTGGGAGCTGTCGGCGGACGCCTCCGAGGGCGCCCCACCACTGCGCGGTGGCGGGGGGGGGCTGAGAAGCTGGGTGGCGTGTCGCGCGGGAGTCCACGGGGCGAGGAAAGAGGGAAAACGCGGCTCGGAGGCGAGCAGCTAAACGCAAAGCGGGCGGACGCTGTGCGCATCTTGCAATCCCCTTTAGTTTGGGTTTGAGTTTCCATCGATCTTTTGACATCTCCGTCATGCTGTCTCGCGTCCTCCCCCGCCTGCTGCCGTCTCTGGCGCCCTCGACCGTCGCGGTCGCCTCGACGGCCACCGTGGGCGCGGCGGTCGCGACGCGCCGCGTTTACGCCTCGGTGAGTGGCGCAATGCGGTCGAGTGATTCTCTAGCGACATGGCATGGGTGTCGGGGCGAGTCGAGGCGCTCGCGCGCTTCATCCCACGTTGCCCGCTCCTCTCTTCAGACCACGCAGGTTTCCGAAACGCCCGCGGCCGCCGAGGCCGTTCGAGCGGACGAGTGCGTTGTGTTGCGCGTTCGATGAGGTCGCGATGGCGTATGACCGTCGCTCGAGCGGTCGCGGAAAGGGCCCCTGTCCCGTTCGAGCGGTAGCGGAATGGGCCCCTGTCTCGCCAGAGACCGCCACAACCGAAGCGCGTCGGGAACGGCAGCGGGAAGGCAGCGAACAGCCACGTGACGGTGACCGCGGGCGGCCTAGCATCCCCCGCCCCTACCCCCCACCCCCCCCACTCCCTCTTCGCGTCATCCTTGTTCCCTTCCCGCTCCACTCCTGCGCCCACGCCCCTTCCGACTCCCTCCCCGCCCCCTTCTATCAGGCACGTGGACCTAAGCGTCGAGATGGATCTCGCGCGCGACAAGGCGACCGCCGAAGACTTCGAGCCGACTCTCGAGCCTGTCCAGCTTGACCGCCCCGTCGACATCTCTGGTGAGCTCGACATGGCCTCGGAGAACGTCACCGTGACCGCCGAAGACTTCGAGCCGACTCTCGAGCCCGTCCAGCTCGACCGTCCGGTTGACATTTCCGGCGAGCTCGACATGGCCTCGGAAAACGTCACCGTGACCGCCGAAGACTTCGAGCCGACTCTTGAGCCCGTCCAGCTCGACCGCCCGGTTGATCTTTCCAACGAGCTCGACATGTCGCCCGAGGAGGCCCAGGCGTAGATCCTTTTGCGCTGTCACCCGATTGTCCAGTCGCCGTCATTATCTCGATGAGGGTTGCTCTGCAGTTGCTCGCTCGGTTTCTCCATCTCGCCCTTCTTTTGCCTCCGAATTTTTGTCCCTCCGCATCCGCACCTGCAAACCCTCATCTCCACGGACGCCATCTTCTAGCATTGCAGCCGCCGTCTCTTTTCCTTTTCCCCTTTCATCGACTCGCCCCGTTCGCATTCGACTGTGGCCCTACCTTTATAAGCCGAGACTCATCAGAGAGGAGCTGTGGGGAGCGCTGCATGGCACCGTCACGCATCGACGAGTGCGCTTGGGCAGTGCCGTTCCGGGTCGTTGGAGGGTTGAAGGGGAGGGAGAGGTAAATGCGTTGTCTCGGCTAGGCGCGAGAAAGCGCAAAGGGCGAAGGAGGAAAGAAGGCGCGATTACAAGGGGTGGTTGTGAGGAGCAAAGTCGCGTGTGCAGGCGATGGAACTAAACGGGGGAAACGGGGGCCTGTGACACAGTCGTTTGCTTGGTGCAGCGCGCTGGCGACCGCGTCAGGGTCGACCGACTGGGCGAGATGGTCGCTGCGCCACCCCGAAATGTCGACAGATGCGCGTTGCATGGCCGGTGGCGAGTGCGCCGTTTGCGGACCCGTGAACGCACGTTTTCGTTTCGCGTCGAGGCGGGCAGTGGGGCAAGGGTGAAGGAGACGGCCCCCAGGCGGTGACGTCCCCCCCCTTACGCGTGGTGGGCACGTTCGCTGGGAGCGGTACGGAACGAGTAGCATCGCTTTAAGCCAATTGTCGCGATCCGCTCATGCGGCGTGGAAGGCGCCCGATCCCGTTAGACCCCGGAATTCATCCCCCGAGCCCTCCACCACCCTGCGGCACCACAGGACGGTAGACTGGGGGGATGGAATCGCGAAACGTTCCGGTGACGAATTGCTTTTTGCCTTTTTTTTTTTTTTTTGCCTTCGAGGTCCACCCCAGGCCCGCATTCGTCGATGAGGTGCGGCTGGGAAAAGTCAAAGGGTGTGTCGCGCACGGCCGCATACTCGCCCCGCGGACAGGAGACAGGCTCCGATGGGCGTGTAGTAGTCTGCTTGAATCTCCAGCGAGTGCGCGCGCACCTCGCCTCTGCTCTCCCGCTCCTTGTCTCGCCTTCCGCACTCGCTTAGGTTTTCTTTTTACCGGCTTGCCAAACTTCCTTTTGTACTTCCCTTGTTCCCCGGACAAGCGTCACGGTAAACCGCATCTTGAGGGAAGATGAGAGGAACATGGACGACTGCATGGCGTGTCTGAAGCTGCTGCGGCGCAACGCTTTGCGGTTGTCGTGCGGGCACATCTTCCACCTCCACTCCCTCGGTCGTGGCCGCAGAACAGTACCGACGGGAGCCTGTCAAGGCTGTTCTGCCGACGCGACCTCTCCGAGGTCGTCGACGAAAGGCATGGTCCGCGAGCGAGAGACGCGCCCCAAGCGCCGTCCCCAGGGAGCAAGAGGCCCAGAGCTTGAAGATCGCTTCCGCTTCTCTTGCCCCCCACTCCGGCCGTTCCCTCTCTTCGCGTCGAAATTTCTCGCGCCACTCAATCTCCCCCAGCAAAGTTCCCTCCTGACCCTCCTTTGGGCCACGAAAGCGGCCCAAGCCCGTGATCGGAGCGCCCGTCTCGCGGAGGAAGCGCTTTGGTAGCGCCAACCATGAGCTCCACCACCAGCGCGAGGCGTGCCAGACCACGATGCAAACAGAGCTCGGAAAACACCACAAGATCTCGGCGCTCGGCTGGCAGAGTGTCGAGCCCTCGAGCGCTGCCAAAGCAAGTCCAAAAGCAACCCGCCGTTCGTGCTTCTTAGCCGCGCGTTCGTCCCAAGGGAATGCAAGCGATTGAGCCTGTATGCGACCGCGCGCACCTTGTGAATTCTGGAAGAGACAGCCAAGCCTTCCCATCGTCGCGACCAGGGAGAGCTGCGCGGCAGCACGCTTTCGGATCAGCACGGCCCGCTGCGCTGCACCGCAGACGCAAAGCTCGACAACGCCATTCTCGCAACGCCGCCCGCAGCATCCACCTCGCCCCTTTGTCTCGCAAACGTCGGCTTTTCGAACCCGTTCGTCTACCAACGGCGCCTCCCCGGCGCGGCGTCGCGGGACGGAGGCGACGGCGCCACAGACCGCCGTGACTATCGCGCACCCTCTCTGGCGTTCCATAGCGACCCTATCGAGAGCCGCCACAACGCAAAGACTTCGTGCAAAGAGTAAACGGTCCATTTTTGTTGTATTCTTGACCGGATTGAACAGAGGGCCGAAATCCGCGGGCGCGGGGCGGACGCGAGAGGGGCCGCGATGATTCCAATACCACCGTCCACGTCCGCAGTCGTTGTTCTGAGATGCGGGTGAGCCGCGACGTCTCGCGGCGTCGCGCGCTCGAAAGGAGGCAGAAGACGCGAGGAATGATGCAGGCGACGCTTTTCACAACGAAGAGAAGAAGAGGAGGGCGAAATCGGGCAGAGAAGGATACAATGCCAACACAAAGAAAAACCAAAAAGATGCTCGAGCGTTGCCTGCTCGAGACATCGACAACCGCGCTGCGCGGAAAGCCACTGTCGAGGCGTCCGACGGGTCGTCCGCGGCGGCGCGTAGAAGTGCCATGGCACAGACATCCGACAGCGCCGATGGGAAGAGAGACGCGCATGCCAGTCCTCGTAGGCGCAAGCGGCGCCCCTTGCTTCAGAGGGAGAGAGCCAAGGGAATGGCCTGCGCCCTCTGGAAGGGTCGCGACCGCAGTCGGGCGACGGCGGCGTTCTAGCACGAGTGAGAAGGGACGCCGTTCCGAAGGACGGAAACACGCGGCGGTGCAGGCGCACCACCGCGTGCTGCCCGGGCACATGCGCGCTGACGCCCTCGAGCAGTAACGGACGGCTTGCTTCGGCCGCGCAGCCGCGTCTCCCCGCCGGTGCGTTCCCTCCTGCGGTGCCCAAAAGCCCCTCTACTCCATGTCGTCAAACACGGGCGTGAAAGAGGGCATGTAGTCTGCCTCGCGAGCGGTGACCTTCCACAGGAACTGGTTGGCGGTCGAGATCCCCGTGCCGCCCATGATGCCAATGCTCCCCACAGAGCGAAGAAAGTGGCCGTTGTCGCAGTTGATAAAGGTGTAGGTTCCGTCGGTGGGCCCGTAGTGACAGGTCCAGATCTGGGTAGCATCCGTGGCGGGCATGACGAGCTTGAGCGACGAGCCATCCCAGTTCAAAAAGAGACCCGTGCTCAGGTTGCAGATGCGGTACTTGCTGCTGCCCTGGTGCCAGAGCCACCAGATGTGTCTAAAGTCGTCCGACTCGGCCTCGAGTTTGGCCTGCCCGTTGAGAGCGCCAGAGGTCGAGACGATGGTGGCGTACATCTGCAACCCGACGCTGAAAAGGCGGTACGGGCCCGAGTCGAAGATGCCGCCGGAAATGCCTCCGTCGCGCGCTCCGTAGAGCGCAAAGTTGAGCACGCGCGTGTGCAGCGTGTCGGTCGAGAGCGTACCGTCGTAGTCGTAAACGCGTCGAGTGACGATTGATCCGGACGTGTCGGCGACCAGCCAGCTGTTGCGCTCGAAGAGATCGTCGTAAGAGCTGACAATGATGTACGTGGGGGTGGACTCTTGCGCAAGGATAAAGCCGTACTCGAGAAAGGCGATCGACTTTGTCCAGTTGGCCGTGGCCGAGGAGGTTGCGCCCGACCAGCGAACGCTGGGAGTAATGACCATGGCTCCCGAGCTCGCGACCGGCCCGATCCAGGGCTCGACCTGCCAACCAAACTTGCCCTTGTTGCTGTTCTCGCCCGACGCCCAGCGCACGTCGAAGAGAGCCAGCGAGGCCTGGTAGGTCGCCATGACGGCCGTGTAGCCCTTGACGCCGTCGTAGATGATGAGCAGCGGCTTGCCCTGGTTGGTCACAAAGTAGTTCGAGGTGGTGCCCCCGGTGGGGATGCGGTCGTAGAAGCGGTCGTAGACGTCCTGGGCTCGACCGGCGGCGCCGGCGCTGTCGCCCTTGCCCTTGACGGCGCAGGCCGACAAGAGACCGAGCTCGTTGCAGCGATCTTGGTACCAGTAGATCATCTCATCCAGCCAGTCCCAACCGTTGGTCATGTCCCAGATGATGACGTGCATGCCGCACTGCCGCATGTCGATGAGGTAGCTGAGAGCCTTGTTCTTGTCAAGCCAGTCGACAGCACCCCACGTGCCGTTGAACTCGACGGTCGTACCCTCGGAGCTGCTCGACACCCACCACCTCGTCTGGTCGCTGCGATCCCAAATCATCGCCCACGTCAAGAACGTCACCGTCGTCTGGCGCTCGGGCAAGTTGTCCAGCACCTCCTGGGACGGACGCGGATCCGAGTCGTCCGTCAGCGTGATCCATCTTTCACGTGGGGGAAACTTGTGTTTTTTCACGTTTGACGTGTACACCGGCATCGCCGAGCGACGAAAAGAAGAATCAAAGGGAGGCTAGGGAGACGTCTTAATGACGGCGGGCGCGGTCTGGAAGAGGCGCAGAGACGCCAAACGCTGTCACGTCTGTTCCCGGATCGGCAAGCAAAACCTGCAAGGCAGAGCGACGACCTGCAAGGCAGAGCGACGACCTGCAAGGCAGAGCGACGACCTGCAAAGGAAAAGAATGCGAGGCGTAAAATCGGGGTGAGCGCGGGAAGAGTTGCGCGGTAGCTGCGGCGACGACGAGAACGATTCGTACGGCAGGAAACGTGCAAGCCAAAGAGAACAAGACCTGATCAGAAGCGTGCGCCCGTAAGAGCAACCAGGCACGATCCCGCAGGCCCACCAGGGCAAGCGAGCGTGCGAACGCCATGCTCGCATGCGCCAAGCGTGCGCTGGGAGGCCCCGAACGCCGCATCGCGCCGCTTCGGCGGTCAAAACTCGGAGAACGGGGGCGCTAGTCCCCTCGAGATTTAGGTCCCGCCAATGCTTCTTCCCCGCCACCGCCGCTTTAAGATCCAAGTGGGGCGCCGGCGGGAATGCCTCGGCGAGAGCCGGATCGGCGCGGTGTTCGCTCAAACGACAAGGATGCGTGTCTGTGACGTGAGCACCGCTCGGCAGACGGGATCTCGCATTGTGTCGCCTGCCGGGCCTCTTTCCCCCGCTCGCCTCGAAGTCGCGGCAGGCCCGGCCGGAAGCGGACGCGGCGGACCGGCCCAGGGGCAGGTCGCCTTCCTGCCGCTGCGCCAGCGCCCGGCGGGTGCCGGGAGGAGACGGGAGGAGAGAGAGACGGGGCACCGCAAAGAGACTGGAGCGCCGCGTGCGCTGATGAAGCGATGAAACGAAACGATGAAAGAACGCTATCGGCCGACAATGCACGCAACCGTTCAACTTGAGACTCGCGCTGTCATCGTCGAGCCGTCCGGGCAGCGGCCGCTTCGCGACCCACCCTGAGCAGCACGCGCGGGACGGAACGGTAGAGGGGCGCACCTCGATGGAAAGGAGAAAGAAGACGTTTCGACGCAAAGGGTAAAAACATCCGCGAGACGGGTGAGGAACTCTCGAGTCGACAACTCTTGCGTGCCGCAGCCGCTGCGCGCGACAAAGACGCGTCCCGCCGCATTCGCTGCCTTGCCCGGGCGGCGCGCGGGCGGTAGGGGGAAGGGTGGGGAAGGTGAGGGGGGGCGGGAGGCCCGAAGCACGGTGGGAGACGGGGCGCGGCGGACGGGACCGATCGCGCAGCGGGCGGGCAATCGCGGCCGAGCCGCTTGCGCCAGGCGCCTCCGGAGAGGCCCCTCGAGCACCCCCCACCCACCCAAAGGCGTTTCGCCGGGTCGTCCTCGATCGCCGCCGCGAGGTATCTCCGTTTTCTCTTTTCCTGCTCGACTTTGGGCGTGTTTGCTTCGAGTCTTGTCGCATGAGTCGCGCCAAGTGTGCGTTCTCCTGAAAACGCACATTTTTCCTGCAACCTTTCAGGCCCCACATCTGACAAAACAATGTCCGGTCCTTGAGCACGGACCGAACGTTGCCAACACGGGTCAGGAAGAACCTTCATCGGAAGTGATCGCCGGCTCGGCACTGCTTTGTCCGAACAACAGAGCGATCGGTCGGCAAGAGAAAGCAGAGCGTGGGAGCTCGAGTCGCAGCGTCGGTGGGCATGGTGGGAGGTAGCTCGACCCCGAGGGCGCGCTTCGGGCGCCACGATATCGATCAGAGTCTTCGGCCAGACAAGCGAGGGCGCAATGAAAATCGCGCGTTCTTCGAAGAGGGGCGGGCGGAAACCGTGCTCTTGCGCTTGCGTCGCTTGCGTTTCGCGTTTGCGCTGTCGCCACGAGCTCGGCATGCGGCACGCTCGGGTGCGCGCTCGAGCCGTTTGGTGAGCCCAAGTTGGATGAGAAAAGATGCGCATGCCATCAGCGTTGCAGCGTCGCGGGTCGTTCGCCGATAATGGCCCCAAAAGGAAACAGCTCTGGCGCGCCTGCCCGGTCGCCTGCCGGCACGCGCTCGGACGCCGAGCTGCCTCACCGTTTGATGCGCCCTAGGCGTCGGCGCCCCCGCGTGCGAAGTGCAGAGCATGATTGGTTCCATGGGCCGTTGCGCGGTGTGGGGATGGCGGTGTAACGCCTGAGTGTGTGCCCCCGCAATTCGCGGTCGCATCGGCCCCATTTGTTTTCTCGCCGCCGCCCTCGGCCTCCTCTCCCGACCGACCCCCGACCGTCACGCGAGGACCGCCGAAGCGCGCGTCTCGCGGGCAATCCCCGCTCGCGCCGCGGACCGCCCGAGGCCTCCGCGTCCGCGAACCGGTCCACCCCGTCCGGAGCGGGTCCTTCTTCTTTCAAGCTTTGCCTGCGTCGCGTCGTCCTCAAGGCGGCGCATCCGAGCGCCGTTTTCTCCCGCGCCTCCGCTGAACATGGCGCTCCGACTGAAGCAACTCGGGGGTCTCGTGCTCGTCGGGGCGACTGCGTACGTCACCAACGACGCATGCACCGACCTCGCCATTTATAAGGTCGCAAAAGAGTGCGTTGGCTGCGCTTCGTAGGATGCCGCGGCTTGATAGACCGAGCGGACGGAGAGGGCGGCGCTAGGCGGCGCGACGCCAGGCGCCGGGGGGCGAGCGTCGCGGAAACTCCGACGGAGACTGGTCGACGCGTGACGCGAGTCGACGCGAGGCCGCACCGCGCCGAGCGCCGTTCTTCCGCCGCATTACCTCCCGCAGCCAGGTGATGGAAAAAGGCAACTCGCATGAACGCCTGCTGGCGGCGCTCGGCGGCGGCCCGCTGGAGGCCGGGCCGTGGTATGACTGCTCGGTAGTGCGCTCCTTTGAGGGCCACATGGCCACCGTCTCGATGCCCCTCCGCGGCGCCAACAAGACTTCGGACGTCACCGTCAGAGTGCGTTGGGTAGATAAAGAGCACCAGACCGAAGAGGGGAGATGCTCGGGGGCAGCGCGGCACGAAAGCGTGGCAGTAGACGGCAACGTCCACCGGACGATGAGGCGGAAAGCCGGGGCGGCAGCGGCGGTGTAGATTCGCTGGAGGGGGCGCTGCGGGGTCTGGCAAAGTGAAAAGCCCCCTCGTTTCCTGCCCTGCCACCACATTCTGCAAATGCTCGGAACGCATGTTAACGACTCCCCGACTGCTCCTCGCTCGCCCGCCTGCGCAGATGGTGCGCACGAGCGGCCTGTGGTGGACGCTGCTCGCGACGCTGGTCGATCCCGGCAGCTGGGAGACGCTCATCATGGACGCGGTCGTCGGCGCGCGTCCGGGATCTGGGCGCGGCTCGTCGCTCTCGCTTCTCGAGGTCGAGGTCCCGGACATGTACGGAGGGCATGGACCGCCCTCGGAGGACGTCGCCACCCCCGAGGTGACCGCCGCACCCTCGAAAAAGGGGTGGCGCCGACTGCTCTTCTGGAGGCGTGCCAAGGCAGTGCCTCAGGTAGCCGACGGAGAGCTCTAGAAACGCAGCATTTCATGGCATGCGCGCGCGGACTCTTGCGCGCATGGATGCGGAGGAGAATTGCCTGTCCTAGCATTGCTTCCAAACTGCTTGGGTTTCGTCCCTGCAGTGCTGCGACCCTACATTGCTCGTGGTCGCTGCGCCTCGATCGTTTGCAAACCCGCAGAGGCACGTTGCGGTTCCATGCGACTCCAACTCCAAGCACTTGGATCTTTGCCGTCTAGCTTTTTTTTTTTTTTCTCGCACAGACGCGTCCACGCTGCCCCCGCTCGTCGTATTTTTTTTGCTTTTTTCGCCATTTGTTTCCTTTTCCTCCCCGAGCTTGGCGAGCACACGTCTGCTCCCCCGCCGACGTGCTTACGAAGACTTTTCTTACGCGAGTTCTTTTGAGCAAAGGGATCTGCAGGCTGGCAGCGGAGCTGCGGCAGGAGGGGCGCTTCGGTCGGCATGCATTCGGCTGCGGTGTGTGAATGCACAAAAAAAGAGCGCTTGCATCTGGGGGAAAGCGCCGCGCGGCGCATCGAGGGAGAGGCAAGTGAGCGTGCAGCCGGGCTGTCCCCCCCTCTCCAGATGCAAGGGGAGAAAAACGGAGCGATTCGGGCTTTGCACAGGGAAAGCACAACACGGAACGATTTGGAGCGGTCGAATGGCTGGACACAGGAGAGAAAAACGAGGACAAAGACGAAAGCAAAATCTCATGGGAAAAGCGGGTGACCAAAACAGTAAGAGCACATTGCAGATTTCGACGCAAAATCGGTCCAGGTGGCGACAAGAAAAGGTGGCCACGTGGCAAGCGGCGCAATGAGAGAGCACGCAAGCCGTAGGGGAAAAAAATACAGGAAAAGCCGCATATTGCGTGCAAAAAAAAAAAAAACATCAAAGGTACGCTTTGGTGCGCTAGTTCGCTCAGACGGTAGATGACCCAACGCGAAGGCTTGCATGTGACGTTATTGCGGTGCAAGTGTGTGCACGCAGACGTGTCCGTTTCACGAGAAGGGGAGAAAAAAAGAACCAGACAGAGACCGTAGACTCCTCCTTTGCTGCCTCGAGTCGCGATGCCGAAAGCGGGAAAAGAAGAAGATGGCGTCATCAGCCCTCGAGTCGATGGGGCGGTGCTGCACCCGAAACGTCCTATCGAGGAGATCGGAGGGGCGGCACTTCCCGCATCATGCGACGAGCCGAGGGCATGCATCGACCGGCCTGCGGGACCTGGGAGATGCTTTCCGAAAAGCCGAGCTGGAGCGACGTCGCGGCGCACTATTGCCGCGCGGCGACCACCGACGGGAGAAAAGGCGCGCTCACATGTTCTTGGCGCGTGCCTGGCGTTGCAGCTCCTCTTCCTTTCTGAGCTCGTTCCACTCGGAGACGGGCCCCCCGATGCCTCGAGCCCAGGGCACCTGAACGATGCCACCGTTTTTCAAAAATGGAATATAGTAGGTCGGGTAGTGACGCTGCGGCGCGACGTTGTTCACGATCATGGCGATGGCGAGCATCTCGCCGCACCCGATGAGCGCCGCGACGACGAACGAGAATCCGCCCCAGTGCGGCGCGCTGTTGGGGTGCGCCGCAAGGAGAGCCGTGGCACCGCCGGGAGGGTGCACGGCGCGGAACAGCTGCATGAGAAGAAGCGAAAAGGCCATGCCAAGCGGGCTTGCCATCCATCCGTTGTTGGTGGCGCGACGAAAGGCCCCGCCGATCGCCGCGCCAAGGACGTGCCCCATGACGAGATTGTAGGGTTGCGAGAAGCGGCCAGAGGGGGCAGCAAAGATGAGCACCGCCGAGGCGCCAAAGGAAGGCAGCAGCGTGTCAAAGCCCAAACTATGTCTAGTGTACCTGTCCGTCGCCGCGATCGCAAAGATCGACAGAAACGAGCCGACGCACGTCCACACGAGCTCGCCCAGGGCAGGCGCCGGGCCCGACCAATCCTCGCCCCACCATGGTTTGCCCAGCATCGAGCGCAGCCAGCGGTTGGGGGAGAACGTGTCGTCCAGAGGGTAGCCCACCAAGGCGGCCAAGCACCGCACGACAAAGCTGTGCCTGGAGAGCTCCTCGGGCGTCGGCTTTGGGGTCTCGAACACGAACAGGCGAGGCAGCGAAATGCAGCGCAAGCCCGACGCCGCGGGAACCTCAGCCTCCGTCTTTGCGTCGAGCGGCACCGAGAGTCGACAGGCCATTTCGATGGGCGTCAACGCCTCGATATCGTCGTCCGCGTCCAGCACGGCGCCAGCGCCTCTGCCACCGCTGTCGACGCCCGGCACTCCCGGGGACGCGGCATCAGGCGTCCCAACGAAGGCCGCGGCCAGCACTCCCGGGACGCGGCTCGCGGGGCGGGACGCGTCCGCGGCCACGCCGACCTCTGCGGCTGCGACTTTTCCGGCGCGAAAGTCGTGGGATTGTCGGTGCTCTTCGAGCGAAGTTGTCGACTCGGCGGGGCGCGCGGTGGACTCGGTCATCGCCGGACGCTCCGCGCCGCGAGCCGCGAAAGCACGGTAGGGAGCTGGCCGCGCGAGCCTGGCCTGGAACGCTGGCACGGAAGGCCCAAGCGCAGCGGAGCCTCGAGAAAAGACCAGGAACGCGGTCGAGTGCGCCTCGAACAACGGTGCGCACAGGGCGTTGACAACAAAGGCGCTCGCGCGGGGTTGGGACGCTTACGAGTCAGGGAGGATGCTGGCCGCGCTGAGGCGCCCACGCCTCTCCGACATGCGCGATCCCGCCTTGCCGCCGCGGGGCGGCGGATGCGCCGACGAGGCCCAGCGGGAGCGGGCGGCGACACGAGCGGGTGGGGGCGCTGTCGGAGAGGGAGGGAAGCGGAGGGAGGGAAGAGAGGGGGGGGGAAGAGAGAGGGGGAAGAGAGGAAAGAGAGGGGGTGGCGGCGACGAGGAAGGTTCCGTGGGAGAGGCGGCGACAACAGGGGGAAAAAAGGAGGCGGCAGGGGAAACGCGAGCGGGTCTGCCCCGAGCGATTCGGATGCTGCACCCCCCCCCAGGCATGGTGCTACAGCGCCTGCATGCCTCCTCGCCGTCGCACAAAATCCTGACGATCGAGTGCACGCATGCTGTGCATGGGCAGCGTGATGCGTTCGGTCGGCCATGCATCGCTCCCCGGCGCCGTGGCTCTCGCGACGTGCCTTGAGAAATCGCACTTTGGATGCGTCCGCGAGCGCGATGATTGAAAAGGGCGGGAGCCAGGAAAGGATGCTGGTGGCGTTTGGGGATTTTTCGCGCACGAGCTCCATCAAGGGGCACATGCGTGCTCCGGCAGGGCTGACGCTCGCACGGCGCATGCGCAAAGACACACTGACGGTTGTCTGCACTCCAGGGCTCAGCTCGCCACTGGTCTTGCGAGCACAGACTCGCACGAAATCGCTCGAGGTCTGCCAAGGAGACCTTGAACAAGCACTGCGAGTTGCGACGAATTGCGTGCAGGCTCTGGCAGCATCGCAACCGCAAAACCACCCGAAACATCCAGCTCGTCGCTTCCCTCACGGCCGCAGACCTCCCAAAACCGCTCGTCTGCGGACAGCAGTCCCCCGCTGTGGCAGCATGGACGGGATCGGGGCCAGGGGGGGGGGGAGGAAGGCAACTGCACCACGGACCGCCGCGACCACCGAGCGCCTCCTCCGGCGTCCCTATGCGGCTCTTAAACGAGCTGCTAAAGCTCCAAGACCTTCTTCGGCGCGGGCTTCCCCTTCCTCCCTACTCCCGTTCTGTTCTCTCCTCCTACCCCACGGGACGGCGTCGGCGCCTCGGACGGGGCAGGCGGAGGCGCCGACGCCGTCCACCTGCCCCCTGCCCCGCTCCCCCTTCCTCCCTTGCCCTTGCCTCTCTCTCTGCCAGCGCGATCGTTCTGCAGATTCGCTCGGTGAATCCTCAAGCGTCGCGGCGCTCAAAGGCGATCGGAAATTTCGATGAATAGGCCTTGGCGAGTCATGTGAAGTGCAGTGGGCGAGCCCATCGCGAGTTCGGCCCGCCCCCTCGCGGACGTGTGACCCCCGCGGGACGGCGCGCGCGCCGCGGCTCCCCGACCGTTCGGCGTCCAATCGGCGGGTCTGCAGCCGGCCTGGCAACGCGAGCACCCGCACTACAATTTTTTTTTGTGCGCGTCCAGTGTGCGCTTTGACGCGGCGCTCGGCGCTTGATCGCGCCTCGAGCACTTTGCGAGGCGACCCCCAGGCAACCGTTTCCCGCGCGTTCCGCGCCCCCGCGTCGAGTCGGTCGAGAGTACCGGCCCGCCGGCCACCGTTACGGGCCCAGGACGAGGCCGCACCCGCCCCGGGCGGCGCGTTCGTTTGCAGCACTTTTTTTTCGCGGTCGGTCGGCCTTTTTAAGCGCGCTTGTTGCAGGCACCGGCCGCGCTCGGTGCCGGTGGCCAGAGCGGCTCGCTCGTTCGATCTGGCGCGCGTGACCTCCTGGGGCCCTTCTCCACGTCCCTCCGCCTCCCCCTCCCACGGGCGCGTCGATCGCCGAGCCGCGAGCGCTTGACATCCGCGATGGGCGCCTCACCCGATTTCGGGACGGCCGTCGAAGGTTCTCCTGCTCTAGTGTGCCAGGAGTCGTCGCGGTCGCTGCGTCAGAAGCGCCCCGTCCGCGACGCCTACTGCGCCCCGATGGCCGCCGGGCTCGCCTCGGCGCTCGCCTCGCCGGGGCACGCCACGACCATGGACGCCTTTTTTGCCCCTCGCAAGGCCGCGCGCACGACGGGTGCCGCGGCGTCTGCGACGGCCGTAGAGTCGCTTCGACAAATTCGACAGAACGGTTGGAACCGTCCCACGCCGAGATTGACCGGCCACCTTGCCACGCTCCCGTCCGAGGTACGCCGAGCCCCGTGTGGCCGTCGGAGGTGGGGAGAGGAAGTGGGGGGGAGTGGGGAGTGGGAGAGGGAGAGGGCGGAGGAGGGATGGGCGGCGCCGTCTCGAGTGAGGGAACGGAACGGGCGGTCGGCCGCGGTGCCGTTCACGAGGCGCGCACGCTGGAGTGCCTTTGTCGTCGCCGCGCCTCGGTTCGAGGCGCGCCGGCTCTGGGCGCGACCCGCGTGTCCGAAGCGCTCGACAACCATCGGTTCGCTTTTTTTCTCTCCGCTCGTTGCTTGCGTTCTTCGCGAGGTTCCCGGTCGCGGGCGCGCCGGCAAGGGACGGCGTCCGGTGGCCGCTGCGTCCGGGGGGCCGTTCCCCCGGCCCCTCGGTCGCCCCCCGCGCACCCTCGGCGCAGGAGACGCCCCTGGGACGCTCCCGCTCTGGCGTCGCCCGCGCTCCCCGAGGACGAGCCGCACGGACGGCGTCTCTCGACCCGTCGAAGACGAGACGAAACTTGCGAGCGCCGCAAAATCCGCGAGCGCCGCGAGGAGCTTTGGGTTGCCTCGGGGGCGCCCCCTTTCCCGGTGGGAGAGGGGCGGGCGTCTCGTTGCTGCGGGGCGCGGGGGGAAGGGAAGGGAGGGGAAGGGAGGGGACAGGAAGCGGCCGTGGGAGGCTGCGAAGGAGCCCAGGTTGGTTGAGGGGGCGTTGGCCGGTGGTCATCGGAGGGGGCGGAAAGCGTCGGCGGGGCCCCGCGTGTCGGGGGAACCAACGCAGCTCGCCGTTGTTGCACGCGGCATCTCTTCGAGATGAGGCGTTCCAAGGGCGAACTGTGGGGCTGGCGCTGCTCGAAGCGTTGCCGCGCCAGCCTTGTCTGCTTTGCTCTATTTTCCCCCACCCCCCCGAGGCCCACCTGATCGCGTTCGCTTTGCGTTTCCGGCTCTGCGCAGATTTTGGAGCTGATCTTGGGGTACTGCACACCGCACTCGCTGGCGGCTCTCGAGACGTCGTGCTCCTTCTTCATCAAGTCTGGCCTCACGGATCGGGTTGCCCGACACTGTCTCATGGAGGTGCCACGCGCCAAGGGTCTCTACCCCGACTTTAAGCGCGGCGAGAGCTACGTCACGCTTTTGCACTTTGTTCTGGGACAGTCTGGTGCCGCCGCGCAGGGCACTGCCCTCGCGCTCGGGACCTACCACTCGATCGTGCTCCTCACTGGTGCGGACGCTGACCAGCCTGCCCCAGCCGCAGCCCCCGCCAGAGCTCCGGCCGTCGAGGCTGCGCGGCCCGCCGTCCAGCCGAGGGATGCCACAGTTCCTCCGGTCGTTGCGGGTGCCGCCTCGGCGTCCCTCCCGGCCTCCATCTCGCGCACCGCCTCGGCGTCCCTCCCGGCCCCTGCCTCTCGCACCGCCTCGGCATCCCTCCCGCCCCCCCTCTCGCGCACCGCCTCGGCGGCGTCGACGTCGTCGTCGACCTCTTCGGGCGACTCGGCACTCGGCCGTCCGGCGGCTTTGGGCGCTTCGTTCAGCCTCGCGCCCCGCGACTGCGTGCCCGGAGCTCCAATGGTGCGCGGCACCGCCCGCGGTGCCCGCGCTGGCTCCTCGAGCAGCCTTGAGCGCTCGTCGGCCTCCACCGTCTCTTCGCTCGCGTCCTCGCCCGTCTCCTCGCCGCCCTGCTCGCCTCGTCGCCGCGGTGTCACGCTTCGCTGGTGCAGGGAGGCGGAGAGCGGACCGCGCGTCGAACAGAGCCCGGAGGCCAAGGACGATGAAGACAGCGAAGGCTCCAGCCCGGCGGTCCGTGGCGGCCGTCCTGTCGCCTCGTCGCTCCCCGCAACGGGGGGCGTCGCCTCGAGGCCCGACAGCCGCAAAAGCTCGAGAGACGCTGCGAATGCGTCGACGAGCCGAACCGAGGCCGCGCAGCCCTCGCTCGCGCTCGCCACCAACTCGTCGGCCTCGCTCGCCTCCTCGGCCTCGGCCTCGCAGCCGCGTCGGCTCCCGTCGAGCGAAGTTGCGCTGTACGCGTTTGGCCGCGGCTTCCACGGACAGCTGGGGCGCGGCAACCACCGCGACTGTCACCGACCGATGCCTGTGGTTCGCGCCGACCGCGACGGACGGCCCGTGCCCCTGCGCGGCGCCGGCTCGACGGCGCCCCTTTTCGGGGCCGCGAGCTCGTCCTCCTCGCGCTCTCCCTCCTCTGAGGTGCAGGTGGCTGTCGTGGCCGCCGGGTCCTCGCACACCGCGGGCATTTCTCGACACGGCGAGCTCTTCTCCTGGGGACTCGCCTCCAGCGGCGAGCTGGGCCACGGCGGCTGGACGCCCATCGAGGTCAGCGTCCCTCGCCTGGTCACGAGCCTGGCGCGCACCCGCGTCGTCTCCGTCGCCGCCGGCGCCAACCACACGCTCGCCATCTCCGAGGCCGGGCAGCTGTGGTCGTGCGGACGCGGTCGGCACGGCCAGCTCGGCCACGGCCATCTCCACGACGAGGGCGTGCTGCGCCTCGTGGAGGCGCTCGCAGGCGAGCTTGTCGTGTCGGCAGCCGCGGGGCGCGCCCACTCGGTCGCGCTCGCAGCCGACGGCAAGGTCTTCTCCTGGGGAGACGCCAGGCGCGGCCAGCTCGGTCACGCCGGCATCGCCGCCTTTGCCTCGGGACGCAGGATCCCGGGCGCCGAGGCCGAGGCCGCCCAGACCCAAGGCGGCGTCTCGCCCACCCAGGCGCAGGCGCAGGGCCGCGTGCAGAGCCAGGCCGAGCCTGCCGCGCTTCCGGCCTCGAGACTGACGCCTCCGCTCGTGATTCCCATCCCGCAGCCCGTGGCCTCGCTCGACCCCGTCTACCTGCACTCGCCCGCGCGCGTGACCGCCGTCGCCGCGGGGGGCGACCACACCTTTGCAGTGACGGTCGGAGGCGGTGTGCTCGCCTGGGGCGCCAACGACCGCGGACAGCTCGGCGTCGGAGACCGCATCGATCGCGCCGTGCCCACGGACGTTCCGCTTCCGAGGGGGGTTGGCAGCGCGCTCCAGACCTCTCTCGTCGAGGAGCGCAGGGTCGACCAGGGCTTTGCGGCTCCGGCTCCCGCCTCCCTTTCGACCTCTTCCTCCTCGTGGGGGCTGCAGAGCGCCGCGTCATCGTCGGCCTCGTTTGTTTCGGCGGCAATGGACATGCTGCGATCCATCGGATCGCCGCCCCGCCGCTCGCACGAGCACGGCGCCTCGGCGAGCCACGCGCCCGCCCGTCGCCTGTTCGAGGTCGGCACCGACGCGGCCACCTCGGCCCTGCCCGTGGCAGCGCGCGCGGTCCAGGTGAGCTGCGGTGGTTCCCACACGCTGCTGCTGCTGCAAGTGGCCGGACGCAGAGTCGTCTGCGCCGCGGGTGACAACTCGTACGGACAGCTCGGTCTCGGCGATCGTGAGCTGCGCACGCGCTTTTGCGCCCTGCGCCCTCTGGGGTGCGACGTCGCGTGCGTGGCCGCGGGAGACGCGCACTGCGCGGCCGTCGGCGCCGACGGAGAGCTGCTTACCTGGGGGCGCGGAGACTGCGGGCAGCTGGGGCTCGGCGACGACAAGGGCAGCTGGCGCCCCAAGCGCGTGCCGGGCGTTGCGGTCGTGCATCCGGACAGGACGCTCCGTCGCAACCGCAAACCGGCCATGCGCGCCCTGGTGCTCAAGGCTGACGAGCGCAAGGCATACAGGGCATAGATCAAGCGGGTGCTCTGACCTCTTCCATCCGTTTCCTTTCTCTCCCCCTCTCTCTCTCTCTCTCTCTTTCTCTCTTCTTGTCCGAAGGCGACAATGTATTCTTTGTTTCACCTCTGGTGGGGAGACGGATCGCGCATCCATCGCCGCCTCGAGGCTTTTATCCGCCTCTCTCCGACTCTCCGCATCCCGTTTTTTCGTACTGCACTCTCGAACCGCTTTGCACGCGACCCGTGTTCGCCCCCGGGCGCTGGGTCGCTGGCACTCGATCGAGGTCCCACCAGAGCGACTCCCTCCAACCGCCTCCACCTTTGTTTCCCTTCTCCTCACTTCATGCGACTTCCATTCCTTTTCGCGGGGTTTGCCTCAGATCGTGCTGCAGGTTGGCCCGATCAGCACGGCGGACCGAGCCGAAAGCTGCCTCGCTCTCGCCGCATCTGCCGAGGCAACTGGCTCGACGCTGCGATCTCGAGACCCTCGCCACCGGCCCTCGGTTGCCCAATTTCCGCTCTCCGTTTTCACCACGACAATTCATCTCTTTACTTCCCTTCCTTCGTCGCCTGTGTTTCTACTTCGAGCTCCCATTTCCAAGGTTCTCCACCGTCCGATATGCGCTCGTTTCTCTTTCTTTACACAGTCCGCATCGCCTCGTGCGCAACGCACGCCTTGCTCCCTTTCCTTGGTCGTTGCTTTCCCCAACCCACCGTGCCAAGCCCCAGGAACCTGCCACTTGATTCGCCTGTTTCTTCTTCAGCCCCCCGGTGCTGGTGCCCCTTTCCTTTGCTTTCCTCTCTCCCCGTTTCTCCCCCTCACAGCTCCCCTCCCACACACGTTTTTTTTTCCACCTTGCTCCTTTCCCTCCCCAAGGTTTCCATCTCGTTCCTCTACCCCTGCCCTCCTTTCTGCGATGCCTTTCGGCGTCGGATTCTACCCTCTCCCGCCTTTGGCCGACTCGATCCGGCGTCGATTTCATTCTATTTCTGTTCTGACAAGTCACCATTTCAGCGTGCTCGCCCGAACTGTAGTAAAGCAACGTCATGCTAGAATGCTTTGAAGGGGGGGCGGAATTGGGCCAAACTGGGGTGCAAGATGAAAACGAGCTCTTTTGCGAGCACGCATGCCCGCGGGCATTGCGAGTTTGTTTTTCGTCCATGTCAGGCCATTATCATCCTCTCTTAGCCCAGTGTTCAGTTGCAAAACGGAAGAGGCTCGTGCCGGGCTACAGCAATTTTTCCCGCTCTGCCAAGACCCCATGGCGTCGTCTGGCCAGGCTGACCGATGCATGTGGCGCGCGCACGAGCTGCAGGATCAAGGTCGCAAATCGTCGCTGGCCTTGGAAGCACCGGAACCATATGGTATGAGCTTGTCGAAGAAAACGGGAGGCGGCGCAGTACGCTGCGCCGCTTCCCTATGCGTTTTGCCAGCCGTCGCTGGCGGCGCCGTGGTTGCAGCGCCACCCACAACTTCCGGCTTGTTGGGTCGCGCACGCGGCCGTCGCCCTCCTCGTGCGAAACGCATCGCGGCACTGCGCGTCGCTGCCTGCCGCGACATCGCGGCGTGTGGGCGATGGCGGGGGGGGGCCGCGGCCCACCCCGCTAAGCCTGGCGACTCTGGCGATCCGCTCGTGATGTCCGAGGAACAGAGGAGGGTCCGAGGTACCGAGCAAGGTCCGAGGTACCGCGGAAGGGCCGCAGCGTCCGCGCGCGGGTTGTCTGCGCGCCCGCGCTCGTGCGGATGCTCGACGCCTTCCGACGCTCGCCATTCGCATTGGACTCCGGTCTCGGATTTGTCGAGCCTTTCACCGCGCCGCACCCTAGCGAACGGAGCGCGGCGAGTTGGCCCAGCGCCGTGCGACTTCGAGCGCGCGCCGCACAGCCGCTCTCCAGTCTGCCCCACCGATCCCCGGCGCAGCACGACGCGTCCAGATCGTGCCTAGGCACCCAGATCTTCGTTGTGCGTTCCTCGAATTTCCACATTCCAGCCCACGTTGCCCCCGCGTCTCGCCGCGCGGTCGCGCGAGGGCACTCGCACCAGCCGAGACTGCGTGGCGCGGGGACGTTGGAGATCTCACCTCGCCTGCCGAGGGGGTGAGGTGGGGGGGGGGTGGTGCCCGGGCCAGGCGCCGGCCGTGCCGCGTCGCTCCGCTCGGCCGTTCCGAGGCAGGCAACGCGGTGCCGCGGGCGAGCCGTGGCGGCGTCTGGGGGACCGTTGGCAGTGCGGTCGGTCCGCCGCTTGTCGTGCCCGCGTCATTGCATTGCACATCGCCTATGTATTTCTCCCTCTGCCTTGCACGACGTCTGTTGCCTCGGTTTGCCTTTCTACTTGCGCTGCTGCCTCGCTCGATTTCACGCCTTTCCCTCCTTGTATTCGACTTCCTGTCCCTCCTCGCAGCCATGGGCAACTCGCCCCTGCTGAGCGGCGCGCCGTCGTCGACGTTCTTCTCCTCTGGCGACGGGATGGGTGCGCCGGCGGTCGGGGCGTCTGGCGTTTCCGGCGTGCCTCTTCCCTCGGTCGAGGCCGGCTTGGCCGCCGGTGGCGCTGCGTCTGCGCCACCGCTCGACTCGACGCCGTCAGAGTTGCCCGGCGCCGCCGCGGCGACGCGGTTTCGGTGTCGCGCTCCCGGGGGCTCCGAGTGCGTGCTGGCGGTGCACCCGGAGGGCGACTTGACGTTTTCGTTCGTGGGCTGCGGTTCGTCGTCGTGTTCGCGCTGCTCCGTGGCCTCGCTGCTGCCGTGTCGGTCTCGGTCTCGCTTCCCTACGCGCGTGCCCGAGGTCGAGCTGCTGGGTGCCGAGCTGACCCCAAGCGGCAAGCTGGTGGTGCTGCAGGTTCCCATCGGCGAGGAGGGCGCGCAGCGCGCTGCGGCCGTTGGAAAGCGCTACGCTCGCGACGGCTCGGTCCTGAAAGACCCTCGGAGGGTGGACGCCGACGCCGACGCCGGCGACGGGGCGGCGGCCTCGTCGCTCGAGGGTTCGCTGCGGGGCGGCGTGGCGTCGCGCAAAGGGTCCTTGCAGGACGCGCTTGCTTGGTCGCGGACGAGCTCCAAGCTGCTCCTCGCACGCTCGAGCAAGCTCCCGCCTGAGCGACCCCTGGTCCGCCAGGGGCCGGCGCTGCCGGGCGACGATCGCCCGGCCGCCGAGGAGCACGACCTCGACGAGCCTCCGCCGCCCTGCGAGGGGGCCTCGGCCGTCGTCCGGCGCCTCGCACCGCTCGTGGTGCTCGAGATCCTCGGCGGCTGGCCCACACCGGACAAGGACGGCTCTGGTGGCCCGAGTGGGGCGGCCGCGGGCTCAGGTCCGGGTTTGGGCTTGGGCTTGGGTGCAGACGCAGCTCGGGTGGCGGCCTCCCCCGTCCCTCCGTCGCCGCCCGTGCCTGTGCCCCGACGCGTGCTGGACGCGTCTGCATCGTCGATCGCGCTGCGGTGCGTGCGCGAGGCCGCGACGCGGACCGGGCTGCGGCGCGTACTTGCGGTGATCAACCCCATCTCCGGTCGTGGTCTGGCACCCAAGACGTGGAAAACTCAGGTTGCGCCGCTGCTGGACGCGGCGGGCATCCGACACGAGTCCGTGGTGACCACGCGCGCGGGGCACGCCGAGGATCTCGCCCGGGAACTCGACCTCTCGCGCTACGATGCGCTCGCGGCCGTGGGGGGGGACGGCACTGCCCACGAGATCTTCCAGGGCCTTCTCTCGCGCCCCGACTGGCGGAGCGCCAGGCGCATCCCGCTCCTCCAAGTGCCCATCGGCTCGGGCAACGCCCTCGGCGCCAACGTGGGCGTGCGCTCCGTCGACGTCGCGGCGCTCGCGCTCGCCAAGGGACGCACCGTCCACATGGACATCGCCTCCGTCTGGCTTGGCGCAGTCGCCGAGGAAAAGCAGCGCGCGGCGGCACAGGCAGGAGCGGGTGGAGCGGGGGCGGGGACCTCGGCTGCGGAGGCCAACGCGAACGCCAACGCGCTGTCGATGGCCGCAGCCGCTCTCCCGGAGCACGCCGCCGCCTCTGCCGCCGGGGCTTCTGGCAAGTCTGGCCCGATCGGCGGCGTCTCACACCCGTTCGGTTCGCAGGCGGAGCGGCGTTTTGCCTTTTTGTCGCTGACGTACGGGATGATTCCAGCGCTGGACGTCGGCACAGATCACCTGCGATGGATGGGCAACATTCGGTTCACGCTCGGCGCGCTGTGGCAGATCCTCCTGCTGAGGAACTACGAGGTCGATGTGGCCGTGCTGCCGGCCTTTCCGGACGAGGAAGACCTCGAAGCCGCAGATGGCGAAGGCCTGATCGAACGCCAACCCAGTCAGGTAAGCAATAGACCGGCAGCAGTAGAGAGGGAATGGAGAATAGGCAGCAGAAGAGGACGGTGGGTGCACGACGAACGACGAACGGTGTCGCTGCCGTCGCTCGGCTCGGAAGGGGGGAGGGGAGGGGGCACCTGCGCAACGATCCCCGGCACACTGCACTGGCACTTTGGCACACTGCGGTTCGCGACGGTATCACGGCGCATTTTCGTCCACATTTGGAACACGCACGCACCCATCTCGCCAAATCGCCTCCTACGCTCCCTGCCCATGCCACCACCTCCCCTTTTCCTGTTCTCCACCCACGACATGCACACCCCTCTTTTCCTGTTCTCCATCCACCCACCCACGACACGCACCCTCCCCTTTTCCTCTTCTCCGACTATGACACGCACCCTCCCCTTTTCCTCTTCTCCGACTATGACACGCACCCTCCCCTTTTCCTCTTCTCCGACTATGACATGCACCCCCGTTTCTCCTTTCCCCCCCGCCCCTGCATCGCAGCACCCTCCCGTTCCCCCGCTTCCGCGGCCGACGTCGTCTCCGAGAACCACCCGGCTCCCGGGCCCCGGGATGCGCTCGGTGGACACCTCGCAGCCCTTTCCTCGCTCGGCGGCGGACCTTCCACCTCCGTGGCGTCACCTGGCATCGACGACCGTCGAGATGTTCGCGGCCTGCAACCTCGCGTGGCTCGACACGACCTTTCACCTCGCGCCGGCCAGCACGTTTGACGACGGGCTCTCGTCGCTCATCTGGAGCACGCAATCGACGCGTCTGCGCGGTCTGCGCGTCATGGTCGCCGCCGAAGCCGGCAAGCACCTTCGGCTCGTCGACTGGGAGCGCGTTGCCGCCGTCGCCGTCTTCCCCAAGACCAAAGAGGGCACCTGGATCGTCATCGACGGCGAGGCCGTGCCCTTTGGCCCCACAATCTGGGAAACGCACAGGGGACTCTGCAACGTCGTTGTCGGGATGCCGTGAGCGAACCGCAGCACGCAACCAGAGATGACAGCCCTTGAGAGAGAGAGAGATGGCGCGGTTTTTTTATTTTTCTCCTCTTTTTCTCTTTTTTTTTTCCTTCGAGGGCACCAAACGGAAGATGCCCCGTCGCGGACATGCGAGAGAGCTCGCTCTGATCTCTCGTCCCGCGTGGAAGCGAGAAACCAGAGCGAAGAGCAGGAGACAGAGAGAAGAGAGAGAAAGATTGCGCTTCGGCAGCCTAGCTCTCGGGGGTCGCCAGAGTGGGCGCCCTAGTGTCGCGGCGACGCCGCGGAGCCGTCGCCCTCTTCCCCGTCTCCCGACGCAGCGGCGGGGAGCTGCCGTCAGTAGACGAGCGCTTTCGGGAGAGCGATGGCCGCGCAGAAGGCGACGATCCGGATGTCGTGAGCCGCGTTGATGTCGTGACGCCAGCAGCGGTCGCAGGCGGTGCAGCGCCTCAAGCCGCGCTGGCCCAGGATCCCCGCGACAGACCTCGAGCGTCGTGCAAGTCCGCGCTCGCAGAACTTGCGACGTGTTGAACTCTTGGGTAGAAGCAACAGTCCGCCCGCGTTTGCATCGCATGCGTCGCGCGAGCGTCGACCTGGTCGGAGCGCGCACGTGCGCCTTGGCGAGGCCATTGGGAGACCACGAAAACGTTTTCAAACGCCACCCGCATCCTCCCCTGACCCCGGCACCTGGCGTGCCTCCCGTTGACGAACGCGACCAGCGTGCGTTTTCTCGAGACGCACCCCGGAAACCGCGGCACCAGGTAGCGGTTGCAGCCGACCACGCGCTTCACGCCGTCCACGTACAGCGCGTAGACTGCGAGGTACTCGCACACACGCTGGATCGTCCAGACTCTGAGCGACGGCGCGGTGATATGCAGGCGCTGCAACGTCGTGCTCTCGTCGGCGGAGGGGGGGGGGGTGGGAGAGGCAAGCGGAGTGGGTACGGCATCCGATGCGCCCTGGGCGGGCGAGGCGGGTGCATCGTCCGAGGCGCCCGGAGCGGGGCCGCTCGCGTTCCGTCTGTCGCCTTCCCCTCTTCCTCCCCGTAGCCCCCACCCGGCTCTTCCAGCCCCCCGCGCGCGACCACCTCTCCCACCACTCCCTCCGCCTTCCCCGTCGCTTCCACCCCCGCCCGCCCGCCTGCCCGTTTTGCTTCGCGAGATCGTCCACAAAGACCACGCACGGCAAAAGGAGGTCTTTGCAGTTGTCTTTTTCGAAGTCGTTGCCCTCGAGTTCGGGGATTAGCTTGCGGCCCTTTCCTTTTCCTTTCTTCCTTCCTTTTTTCGTGCCTCTGCAGTGGCGCTCGAAGAGCTCTCCCAAAGTGCTCTCCTTCCCTCTGGCTCGCCCGCCGCGCGACGCGCGAATACGCTCGCCTCTTTCCCTCGAACATCCAAGAACTCTCCCGCTCCCAAGACGAAGATGATGGCCAAGACGACCAAGGCGAAGAACGCGCGAAACGAGCGCGAGCAACGCACCGCGATCATTTCTCTCGCCTTTTCTTTCTTTCGTCTGTTTGTTTCGTCGTGCCGTTTTGGCGTTTGCTGTTCGTCTTTTCTCCCTCGTTTGCTTCGCATCTCGGTCGCTCCTTCCCCACCCTCATCGTCACGCCTCACCCCACCCACTCCTTCCCCATTCGCTCCTTTGCCATTCGCTCCTTCCCCGTTCGTTCTTGCGACTTTGTCGGGCAGCGGCGAGGTTTGTGGCGTTTCTGGCTTCATCGTCGCTTCATTTCCGTCCATTTGTGCTTTTGACCACGCTCGCTGCCCCTGTTTTTCGAGGGTTTGCAACCCGGTACGACGTTTCAACCTTTTTGGGGGGTCTGCAAGAGATGTCTTCGGCTGCAGAGGCAAAAACGGGGTGGAAGACGTATGAAATGGCGGTTGGCGGGGGAACAAAGGAAAGAGAAACGATAAATGAAACAAAGAGACGCACAACGGCAGACTTTCTATCGCGGAAGAAGGCGGGGGGGGGCGGAGCAGTGAGGTACCTTTTCCTTCGCGCTCGTCGGCGCTCGACGCTGTCGCTGGCTACTTGCCGCGACCTCGCTTTCCACCTCTGCGGCCGCCCCAGCCGCCGCGTCCCCTCTTTTTCGCGGTGCTGGCGGCTCGCTTTCGCTTGGGAGGCTCCGGCGCGGCTGTGCGCGGGGCGGCCCGGCCAGAGGCTCGGCTCGAGGTGCTGGGCAACTTGCCCGTATCGTCGGCAAACTGCCTGCCGTACCGCACGTGGACGTCGAGCCCCGTGCGGGGGTTGACGCCCCACCGAAGCGAGTGGATTGGCACAAAGTCTGGGAACCGGTACCACCAGGGGAGCGCAGGGTCGACCGGGGTGTGGAACCGCCCGCGCGGCGCGGCCGCCGCAGCGGGGGTTGGGAGCACCGCGGCGCCGTCCGGCGCTGACGCGGAGCGGAGCGGTTCCCGGAAGGGCGGGCTGGCAGGCGGGGGGGGGGTATGGGGGCCGGGGCTTGGGGGAGGCGATGGGCGGTCAAAGGGGCGTCCCCCACCCCTGGTGGGGGTTGCGCTGCAACCGCCCCGAACGGTCCGCGTTGTTCCTCGCGGCTCTCGAGCGCTTCCCACGCCTCGGCGTCATCGTCGTCGTCGAGGTCGTTGTATTCGTTGTCGTTGACATCTGTTTGCGCCGAATTGCCCCAGTGCGCCGCATCCTCGGCCCACCCACGCTGTTCTGCGTAGGACGGCCCGGATGCTGGCGCGGATCGAGCATCGGCGGCTCCGAGGGTCCAGCGAGGCGCAACCTCGGCGGGTCGGCCCGGGGGAGGGTGCTCCTCGCCTGGGAGCCCCTCAGGACCCTCGGCTCCGTCCTCGCCACCTCCAGGACATGGGCCCTCGGTTCCATCCTGGCCTCCATCTTCGTCCGGCTCCTCGGCGTCCCAGTCGTCTCCGTCCCACCGTCCTGCGTCCCACTCGTCGTCATCGCGCCCTTGGCCCCACGCTTGCTCGTCGTCAGACTCGCCCGGCGCCGCTTCGCCGAGCGGCCTTTCAGAGCCAGGGCCCGGGGTTTTCTCGGGGGAGTCGCGGGCCGAGGCCGCGTTTCGTTCGGAAGTTTCGCCCCCCGTTGTCCCCTCTGCCTCGGCGCCGTCCGAGAGCCGCGCGGGCGACGAGCCGACCGCCGCGGGAGCACGCAAAGCCGTCGACGGCGAAGAAGGGGGAGACGGAGGCGAAGCGGGGCTCTCGTCGATGGATGGAGGTAATGGAGAGCTCTCGTCGATGGATGGAGGTAATGGGGAGCTCTCGTCGACGGACAGAGGTAATGGGGAGCTCTCGTCGACGGACAGAGGTGATGGGGGGCTCTCATCGTCAGGAGGAGGTGGTGGGAGATTCGCATCGACGGACGGATGCGAGGAGAGAGGGGCGCGGCTCGAGGGCGTTTGGGCCACCCCGCCACGCGGGTCGACGCCAGGAGCGGGTTTCAGGACCTGGACTTGGCGACTCGAGCGAGGTGAGAGGGCGCCGCCAGAAGGACACGGCGCCGCTGTTCCAGCAGGCGGACAGCCGCTGGGAACCGCGACGACGCCAGGCAGCGGCCGCACCGCGGGTACAGCGACGACTCGCGGAGCTGCGGCGCGTGTGGCACACGTCTGGGCCGTCGACATCGCAGCAGAGTCCTCGGCGCTCTCCCGATCGCCCCAGCTGTCGCTGTCGCTGGCCTCTTGTGCGACGCAGGCGTCGCCCCACGAGTCGTCCGAGTCGTCCGACTCGGTCGCGCCTGGCGCAGCTGCAGACGCCCGACGCTGGTCGAGCCTGCGCGGCCGACAGCCTTCGTCGCCCCCCGCGAGGATCCTCGATCGCTTTGAGGCATCACAGAGATGAGGAGGGGATCGCAAGCCCCCCCCGCGCGCGATGCGCGCCGCCGCCGCGGCCGCGAGCGACGCCAGAGACGCCGACGCCCCAAGCGACTCGGGAGGCGCCACCTTGATCGTCTGCATGCACGAAGAAGGGAGAGGAGAGGTGGGAGGGGGAAAGGAGGTGAGTTCGGAGGGAATAAAGCAACGAAAAAGACAAAGAGCAATACGTGCGGCGAAAGGGAGAAATCAAAGGCGTCATCTGTGGCTGCAAGAACCGTTGAAATCTCCCCCTCTCCCCCCCCCCCTCTCTTCCCACTTTCTCACAATGAAAGCCCGTTTCATGCCCAGCGCCGATCGCACCGTTCGAAGGCCCGCACGCGCAAAGGGCGCGAGTCGCCTGGCCGCTGGTGGTAGTGGATGAGAAATGCGAGCAGCCTGCATCGGCGCAGGCCGAGCGGGGGGGAAAGGAGCCGTCGCAGAGTCGGCCAGCGCTGCGGTCGGGGAGTCGGCCGACGCCGGGGGGGGCGACGGCGGTGTGGGGTCTGGCGATGCGCTCGCTGGGCCTGGAACCTCGGAGGCGTCGTCCGTGGCATCGCCTACCGCGCAGCATTCCCCCGAGGTATCGTCTCTCTCGTCGGCAACAGCGCGGTTCGGGGCCCTGACCGCCACGGCGCTGGGCTGCGTCTGCGCCAGCCGAGGGGGGGGGGAGTACGAGGGTGAGGAGGGCGAGCACGACGGCGACGGCGCGCGCGGGCGAAGAGCAGAGGACGCAGACCCGAGAGCGCCGACGGGAGACGCCGGAGAGCTTGACCAGACCTGGGCATCGGGCAACAGCGGCGAGGCACGCAGGGGCGCGCCGGGCAAGGGGCTCAGAGGAGAGGCTGGAACGCCTAGGGTTCTTGGGGGGGCCGACGGGGACAAGGGCACCGGCTGAAGAGCAAGGTCCGCCGCCGAGTCTGCGGCAACCGCCACCTCCACATCGTCGGTGCCACCGAGTGCATCGCCGCGTTCGGCGATGGACCCCTCTCGCCCGCCGCGGGCGCCACATCCCGTGGCCGGACCATGGGGGAAAGGTGGGAAGCACACAGAGGCTGTTGGAGAGGGCGGCGACGCTGCGGACGCCAAACGGCGCGACGGGGGCGAGCGTGGCGTCAGAGAGGCGGCGGAAGACGAAAGGGAAGTCGACGACGCGGCGGGAGACGAGAGGAGCGTCGAGGATGCAGCAGGCGACGGCGACGAATCGGAAGACACGCAGATCACCAGGTCGGGGGGTGAACGGTCGGCGGCGGGCGCGTCGGCCAACGAGGCTGCGGCCTGCGTTCGAGCTGCGGGCGGTTCGGCCAACGAAGCCAAAGCCTGCGCCTCGTCGGCGGGCGGATCGGTCAACGAGGCCGCAGCCTGCGCATCGTCGTTGGCCAACCCATCCAACGAGGTTCCGGCCTGCGCCCCGTTTGCGGGCTGCAGCGCCTCGCCAGACCTAGCGTCGTGACCAGATCCGCTGCCGCCATGCACCCACGGCGGGCGGACCGTCGCTCCTCCGAGATCCAAAGCCCGCGGTGCATTCTCTCCGCGGTTCTCGACCGCCCCCTCGGCTTTGCCCCCGACCCGCCTCTCGGGTCGGACGTCTAGCGGAACGCAGCTCCGACGCGAAAGAGACAGACGGCCGCGCGGTCTCGACCTGCGCGCAACGAATGGCCGGAAAAAAACGTCGCAAAGAGCCACGCGCCGAACGAGGGACGTCATGGGCTGCAATGCCCACCGCCGGATCGCTCCGCCGCTCGCGTCTCGTGCGCGCGCGCGCGCACTGCCAGACCCCTCGTGCTGCGCCAAGAGCCTCCCGCACGCGGCGGCGCGTTGCTGCGCTCGACTCCAGTTCATCCCTCATCGCTGCATTGCACACCTCTGGGATCCGGCATCCGCCATCGCCGGGCCGCCGCAGCCAAGGTGAGACGAACGCGGCCCCCCCGCGCTCTTCATCCTCAAAGCGAACTCGGTTCATTGCCCCGCCCTGGCCCTCTCCCTTGCCCTGCTCTCCCCGCCATCCTCCCGCCATCCCTCCTTTTCGTTCGCGACGC